>JBBBWG010009014.1:5652-19489 GCA_037176905.1 Azolla pinnata | reverse complement strand
GGCATTCTGCCTCTTCGGCATCCTTTTGTTCGGCCTTTCGCTCAGCCTCTAACTCTATCCATAAGTTTGCCAATTCTGACTCCCATTCTTACGTATCTCTCCATATTCGATCTTGCTCCTTTTCAGTTGCCGTCAGAGCTATGATCTTTTTCCATAGCGCGTCTTCACAGTTTCCGATGTGTCGTCTTCACTTCGCAACATCGCACTTGACCTTTACAGCCGTTTGAGCTTCGATCTTTTCCTTCTACTCGCACACCTTTTCCATAGTCTTCTCTATCATCATCATAATCTCGTCCGACTTCGAGAGCACGGGACGAGTTTCCGTGCTAGGCCCTGCCTAGCTAGTCGGTACAATTCATCTTATCGTCGTCGTATTAGCTAGAGAAGATGTTGGACTAACCGCTATGGTATCGACTTGAGGCTCATCCTCTTGCAGTGAGTTGTTTATTTCAATGACCAACAGTTCTGTCATCTATACTGCTAAAGATGGCTGGTGTGGAGGTGAAATTGTTGTCATTGTCACCTCAAACATTGGTGTTACAACCGCCAGTCATTCGTTGCACCTCATTCGTACTTAGTACGGGTTGTTCCATGACCTCATGTTGTATATCGGTCGTTCCCGTGATAAAATTGGTGTCATTCTCCGCACTATATACAATTGTCAAGGTCGGTTCCGATCCAACATTCTCTTCTTCAACGAAAATCATTATGTCCACGTCCGAATCAACCACCGTCGCATCTTCTCCAACTTGCAGCATATCTGCATCTCATTCCTGAGGAATGATCGAAATCCATTTCTTGAAATCCCATGTCGGGATACGGGTTTCCATCGCCTCAATTTCTTCCACCACCTCGGGCTCTTTGGGTTGTTGAGCAAGCTCTTCTACAACTAGGTCCGACCCAGCACATAGATCTTCTGGTACAGCTTGAGCTATTGCTTTTGCTCCGGCATTGGTTTTTCTAACGGCTTCTATTATGACTAGTATTATTCCCTAGATGGGCCTAGTACGTAACTCTATTCACTTGAGGTATCCGGACAAGGAGAATTGTACGACCGGGATTGTAACCAGTCGTACTTTATCCATGGCTAGTTGGCAAAGCCTCTTCTTTGACCGTTCTAGCCGTTCTTCCGTTACAGGCTCTGACTTCAGTAGGGCATCCGGTATATAAATTGATGACGACGTCTCCGATTCTGGCACGGGTCGCCGTGACTCTCTAATAAGGGCCTCCAATGTGATTATGGCCCAATCCAACTTCAACTCGACGATGAGCATGCTACCTTGTACTCTCGATATAAAACATATATTTTGTTGTAACAATGCCTAGTTGGTGAAAAACGCCACGAATTCCTCGAACGTGTCATTCATTCCCCCTTGGGTATAATACAACTTCCCTGTTTGGGAGAATTCACAGTAATAGCTGCCAAGGTAATCGTTATCATACGGACCTACCTACCTTTCGTCGTCAGCTTCCAAGTCCGTCAAGGAACACTTGACGGCTCTCGGCGACAAATTGTTTATATTGGCAACTTCTAACGCTTTGCTGCCGTCCCTCCATGGACTTACCTTTGCCACTCAAAGGTATCCTTTGAGTCCTCAATGTGAGCTAAGCTATGAGCCTTGGTGTTGGAAGCTCGAGCGTTCACATTTTTCTTCCATAATACTTTGACGTTCGTTATAAGGCCGACTTTCATTTGACTTCCATAGAACTTTCGCTCGACTCCTATGCGTCGTAATTGCTGGTTTTAAATGGTGATCTACTTTGTTTTGCTTTTTATTCGCTTTTTTATATAACATGAACAGAAAATGAGCCCTTTTATAGTTGTTTCCTTTATGGAAGTCTAAACATCGATACAGATTTGACTTTTAATTCTATGATTTCTTATGACAAACCATGATTATTCCTTTTTAACATTAATGTCACATCGCATATTTTATTTATGGGAGGCCTCCACGAAAAGCAATAATGACTTTTTAAGTCGTTAAAGCCACATGTCCTCATACTAGAATCAGTTATCGAGGTTTACACGTCGTCACGAAAAAAAATAATTATTAATAATCCGACGATTATTCCCACGTGTTTGACTATACAAAGAATTAATGTCCTTTTCTTAAAGAGTAATTATTATTATGTCAATAGAATAATGTGTCTTAACTATCAAATCTCTTTTACAAAATGTCATCATGACTTCGATATCTGCCAGATATTTGACAAATATCATTTCTATGTGCAACAGATATTCGCTTTCATTGCAATACAATATGTCTTAACTGCTCTGAATTTGGGGTAATGATGACAAATTTTTTGTTGATCTTTATCATCTTCTTTCGAACTACTACCAGTGTCTTTTATAGTTACGCCAATTTCATAATCCCTTCCAAAATTTTTCGGCTTCGACCTGTGTTCATCGAGGTCAATTCGCCAAACTCTTCACCATCTATACTAGTATGGATTTCGAAGCTTTTAATGTACCTCCACACTATCGTTACAACTCTTTGTTCCTTCTTTTCCTTATACAAAAAAATTGTACCAAAGCGAATTATGATTTGGTTTCGACTAAGCCCAACTCATGTCCATTTGAGTTGTCGTATCTAGTGTCATACTAAACCTGATATAGTCGCTTTCGGCCCTTACGTGTTGTAAAGAAGGTAATGCTACAAGCCCGACTCATGTCCATCTGAGTCGTCGTATCTACTATCATACTCAGCCTGATACGATCGCTTCCAGTCCTTCCATTGTTATATAGAAGGTATTGTTATAGTGAGATCTCCGTCGTACTTATTGTCCGACCAGCCTAGTACCACCTCCCCGGATCTAGGTCGTAAGGATACGTTTGTTCATTACTCAGAAATCGCCTCGAGACCTTTTGTCTAAGAAAACGGATTGGGTGATAGTTTTACGTAATATGGTTTTAACTGAAACTTGTTTGCCATTGAGTAACACTTCCCTGTCTAACCTAGCCATAATTTTCCCTATTCTAACATTCTAGAAATCTCTAGGCTAATCTATAGAAACCTACAAATAGAGATATATAGATCATATCAAATAGAACATTTCCCCATGTTGATTCGAACTTATTTAATATGATCTATATGTCTCTATTTATAGGTTTTTATAGATTAGCCTAGAGATTTATAAAATGTTCTAGACCGAGAATATGTTATGACGCTTTAAAATGTTCTAGAAAGTTCTAGACTTTTCTCTTAATAAAATAATCACTATATTATGATAAAGTAGTATTTATTATTTTATGTTATGATCAGTTACTATAATGGTTATATTTTTTATTATATATTACAAGATCATTGGTTCAAGTCCAAATGCAACAAGAAGCATAGTGTTCACTGATTCCTGACAAGAATATTTTGGGTAGGCGTTATATGGTATCGTGTCATCCAAAATGGATTTCCGCTTGATCGGGCTGGGGACAAGAACTCGTACTCGCCGCAGACTATTTGGGATCATGACTCCTACTCGTTGTATAGATCTAAGGAGTGCACAGAAGGAGTCACGATCCCAAATAGTCTGCAGAGAGAAGGTACCAGATCTTTACAAGACGACATCCATCCCCTATTCTCCTCCTTCAAATGAGATTTAAGACGTTGTGGTTGCCAAAACTGTTAGCCTTTCGGAGTCAAGCACTAAGACTATTTAAAGATGAGTTGAATAGAGAGATAGGTCGTATACCAACTGTAAGACTTGTACTCTGACTCATACACACAATTTGTACTAGATTGTACGAACTTCCGATCATAAGATCATTCCAAGACAAGTGATGCGCAAAGATAACTCTTATTACAAATGTATATTTCCTAACCATTATACAATTAGCCTCCTCAGCTTTATATATACAAGATTTGTACCTCTTCATTCCTCTCATGAATCGTTATAGTTATTTATAAGGTGTCATTACATTTTTCGATCACTCCAACTTACGTTCTGACTTATTCTCACAATCCATAACAATACGCGTCATTATGGAACTATATCGTACACCTGACCTGTACTATTACGACCTGCTCCTATTGTCGTACTATTACGGATTGTCTCATAATGTCGTAATATTATGAACAACAAGACGTTGTAAATCAATTGTTTCAAATGTGGTTTTGAGGTCATTATAGAGCTACTTTATCTTAGAAGGGGCCCTATGATTGGAAGGTCATCAACATAATATAATATGATCAAACATGACAAACTATCTTAGAAGAAAACATCTAGAGATTGTTGTTTGCAATGCTAAAACTCAAGAGAGAAAATGCACTTAATTTTGTCATATAGTGCTTTGAGAACTTGTTTGAATTTATAGACAGCTTTGCATAGCCTATAAAACATGTTTTCCCGATTGAAATCTTAAATCCTAGATGTTTTTTTGACATAAACCTCCTCTTTCAGGTTACAATTGAGGGACATTAATTTGATATATCAACCATTTATGATGGGTAACATGTGCAAGAACATATTGAATAAAGGTGTATCTTATTATTGGAATAAAAGTTTCTGTATAATTCACTCCTTCCACATTAATATAGCCTTTTTGCTAGTAGATAATGTCTTATGATTATCTATATAAAATTAAACCAAAAGCATGGTATTGCTTGGTTTTAAAATTTTATTTTACTTCAATGATTAACTTATATTAAGGTCTAGGTACAAGCTCCCATACATTATTTTGCTTAATGGAGTCCAGTTTGTGTTTTATTGTCTCTTTCCATTTAGGAAGACTGAGAGTTTGTTTTGTTGTGGTGGCTTAACAATGCGGCAAGGTTGCAAGAGTGAAGAGGTTATGACTTTTATGTTTTTCTCTTATCAATAGTAGAGCCAGGTATATATTCATGAAATTGAGTATTAGAGAGATGGGAATCATAAATGGTGGCTTGAAGCCACCTTAGATGTAGTGGGAGCAGCTATTGTGTAAAGGGAGGTTATGAGCATTTACAACCCTCTGATCATGTCACGTTGTTTTAGAGTCATTGGAAAGGTTGAGCTGCTATGTGAATGACTCGAGGTGGGCATACTAACAGTTAAGAGTTACCTACAAGTTCATTTATTGTCAAATGCGTCGCACCGAACACAGATCAGGTTAGGATCTATATAGAGGGGATTGCATTCTTTAGACATGCAAGGCATTGTTGTGAGATATAGAAACTTTGGTGTGTCAAAATGTTATGATCTGTAAAATGTAAACACAAAGTGTAACTAAGTGTGAATGCTAAATATGCTTGGGTAGGTATGTGTAAAGCGAGAAAAAACTTAGTTTTTGTACCTGTAAAATATCCCTTCCCTCTTGGGACATCAAGGAAGATAGTTTTTCCTCTCTCATTCTAGTTTACTCTCTCTCTTTGTCCCTCTCCCTCTCCCTCTTCCTCTTCTTCTCATTCTAGCCATGTTCTACGTTGGTCTAATTGTGCGTGACATGTAACACATCTTAAATGATAGTAAGTTCACCATTTTGAAAAAGTGTTAAGGAACACGTCACTCATACATGAAGCATCAAAGCTTGAAGCATCTCCTATAGATATTTTAGAGGAAATGAGTTTGATATTATATGATGATATAGTAGACATACACAATTATCTACTAATAACTCATCGATAGTTGAGGTTGTCGATACTCAAGAAAAAGAGTTTATGTTATTGAGTTGAATTTAATTTTAATGCTTCAATAGGAACATCTTGGCATTGTCTCTTTTCTTTTTCCAAGAATCATGCTAAATATGTATGATCTTTATAACCACAATAATGGTACGTGATACCCTTATAGGCTAGGCTATTTGCTAATCTTGGACTGGGTTTCTCTTAAGAGTTGCCAATGTGCTTTTCACTTCCCTTGACTTTAGACATAGAGAAGTGTTTTTATTAGAGGTTTTACCAATTTTCTTCCTTTTGGCACTATCTTAAAGAATTTCTATAAATGTATTTATCTAGTGTGTTAAGAAGTAGAGAAACTTCGTTAGTAAATTATTTAAGTTGAGGTTGTAAATTATTTAAGCAGTTTGGTTAGTAAATGTTGTACAAACTCAACTTCAATTGAGTTTCTTGCCATGGAAACTAGCTCCTTGTAGTATATATATATATATATATATATATATATCATGCATAGTGATGGTTTCTTGGTAGAGATTTAGATTGTTCCAATACCTTATGAATTAATAATTTTCAGTTACTATTTGAGTTTGTGCATTAGTCAAAAAACTATTTTTAATAATATTTAGAGCAAACCAATCAATTGAGGTGCTTGGCAATGGTCATACATATTTTTAATGAGAGCTTGTCAATTGAGGAGGTATTTGCTGCAAATATTCAAAAATTAGCCAAATCTTTTGAGATGCACATTACAAGAAAAAAAAATAGAGGTTATAACTAGTTTATTGGGTCACCCTAGTGTGTTGTTGACATATTGGCCAAAAGACGCTCAACTCCTACCACTATTAGATTTGGTTATTTGTAGGAATTCATATTCGTAATTATCAACAAGCGAGATGTATAGATTACATGATGCAATAGTGCCATAGATGATAGTAATTGTCAATCACATAAATCTTTTCATGGTGTTCATGACCAGCCACATGTCATCAATGCAACGCAGTGAGATGAGACAATACAATGTAGTCAAAAGAGAGGAGAATAGACAACTAGTTACGAATCCGCAAGTCATAGGGACGAATGTGCGAAGTAATACAAGCAATTGATAGATGTGGACATATAGTGTTGATGACAATGCTCGAGAGATATTCTTAAGGGGAGCGTTAAAACATGAAGGCGAACAATGTTCTTAATGTTGATACAATAGAGGATAAAGTAGATCATGTGATTTTGCAACTTGCAAATGGCAAAAGTCTTAGAGAGGATGGGTTTGATATTACCTCGCTTCCTTCAGGCTTTACTAACAAAAAGAGTTCTCAATTGATATGTTTCTTGATACAAAAAGGAAAAATGGCATCCAAAATAGCTTAGTGGTGCCGCCATGATAAATGTTTATGAGTACATGGTGCCTCAAATGTTTTCTTCCATCAAGTTTATGTTAGCAGGTACACTTGCAATCTTAGACCAAAATTATGATTTTCATTATTGGGAAGATTGGCACTATTTAGGGAACGATTAGGTGAAGCTAATTAGCAAAACGCAATTAGCTCACGCAAGCAAGTGTATAGAGCATGAAATTGAATTGTTGTCGATTGCAATGACCCTCAATTATCAGGTGACATCGTGCATTAGTTATGAAAGGTTACATTACAATTTAGAGAGAGAGAGAGAGAGTGAGTTAATGACTCAAGAGTGAAAGCATTCATCTCATTTCATAGGAGGCATCAACCAATACATGTCAAAATCTAAGATGAAAGTTGCTTACAGAACACTTCTTCTAAGCACAAATGGGGCTTCATCAAAACAAGTGTGATTGAATTGGAAAGGCATGCTTTAAACAACTAAAGAATCAGTGAAGATAATCAAATCGTAAACGCATACTTACAGAAAACAAATTGCTAAGACCGACTACTGTTTGAAGCATGACCAAAGGTGTCCAAATCCTTTATTCTTCTATGCATAGGAGATCTTGAAAAAAATTTGTAGTATTGCATGCGAGCTTATTTGGATCAACCGCTTAACAATGATTTGCAGAGTCACCTTTGTACAGCATTAAAAGGTATACACTCTGCTGCTAGCTTGCTTTTCTCTGTGGTCTGATTACAAAACTTTGTGATTTCCATCTCATGTAGTATAATGTATACAAAAAAAGAAATCCTACAATATATCTCATGGAATTCATGCTATAGCTTTTCACCGGATGTGTGTGGTTTGTGAAAACATTCTGTTTCCTGACTGGCTATAGCCGATTCAGCCCTTCGATTTGCACCAAGTTCTGTTTTCCGGTGTCATAATCTTCTATAATAGATAGCTCCACAAAAATCTGACAATTTTTATTGGAATGGACTTCTCTTCTCACACGGGAAGTATATTCTGTTCTTCTAACGATGAAGTTTACACCTAGTCTTTGACATGGCTGCTCGAGCAAATTCCAAATCCTTATTGTATCAGAGCTGCAGTCAACAGTACCAAAAATAACACCAAAGATTAATTCTGAGCTGTAAACCAATTGGAGAAAACAATTATTAGAACAATAACAATACAAATGAAACTATCCTATCAGATTCACCCAAAAACCGTCAAAGACAAGAGACTAGCCGCAACAGCAAAACTGACATATAATTGCATAGAAAGGTTAGCAGCTTCATTTCAATGCAAATACAAGGTCTTCCAGGAAAACTCGTGATTTCCGATTTCCATCCCTTTTTACCTGACATACTCCCATTTTATCCTTCAGCCCTTTTCATTGTGTCTCTTAACTCCATTCACTTTTTCCCTGATTTTATCAACTTCCAAAGCTTCAAAAGCATGTCTATTTCGCATGTTTTATCACTGAATGAAAGAAAAGACACCTTCAAAGACCAAAACCTGATGCTAATTTCAAGTCGAAATCACTTACATCATATAGTGAAGAGTATCCATGAACATCTGTACTGATGTGTTTCTGAAGTGATGGGGAAATCCGCATTCTCAATGAAGGCCCCCTTTCTTAAAGAATCTTCCTCCTTGCTGACCTATCCCTGTTCCTTCAAGGCTGCTGTGGAGAAGAGACTTGGCATCTGGGCGCCATTTGAGCTCCTTCAGGTTACAAAATTGGCGAGAAAGCTCTGGACTTATGTCAATGTCTTTGATGTTTTTACAGTATACTACCCTAAGAGCTTGCAGCTCCTTGTATGCCATAGCTACCACCTCCAGCCCAGATGTTGTAAGACGTGAACATCCTTCTAAAGAAAGAAGCTTGACTCGCCTGTATAAAAATAGTACATATTGTCCATGCCAGGAATTAGAATGATAGCCTAAAAAGACATTGTGGTTTTCAAATGAGTTCCTAATGGAAATCCTGTTTTAAAAAACAACCAATAATCTCATCCTAAAGAAATACCACTTTGACAAACTCTAGTGGAAATTATGGAGTTTTTGAAACCTCAGAATGCAGTGAATGAAGAATGAATTTTCAGAAGGATTAAAATAGAAGTCTCGAGTGTAAATATGGTTAAAAAAAACTCATGGGCAATATGTTTCATAGAAGCAAGAACATGGAAAATATGTTTCATGGAAGGAAAATAGCTTTCCAGAATAACTGTCACAAAATAACGCATTTTAAAAACATCAAATATGCTTCAAATCTTTTCTAACCTATTTTCACGAGATATGCATATCAAACAATCAAAAAAATATAGCCATGATCATTTGAAACGCTTGACATAAGGAATAAAATTGTGAAACCGATTGGAAAACACAAATCAAGACACCATGTTTCTGAAATAATTCCAATGGTATCGTGGGAAAGCATCTTTCTGCAACATAATACCCTTACAAAATTGCTTCTGAAACAGTAAAGAATTTACAAGTACGATCAACACCCAACATAAAGAACAAAATTGCCAAACGGATAATAAAAAACACAAAGCAAGATTCGCCACATTCTGAAACAATACGAATGGATTTTTGAAACATACTCTTACAAGATATGCCTCTGTATGAGTATGACCATGTAAAACACCTAGCATAAAGAACAAATATGTAAAATGAATAATAAAAACAGAAAGCAAGATTTGCCATGTTTCTGAAATAATACCAATGGCTTTTCGAGAGAGCATGTTTTCGAAAGATACCCTTACAAGATGAGTCTCTGAAACAATTAAAACACTTAACATAAAGAACACAATTGTCAAACCTATAAAAAGATGTTTCTGAAACAATAACAATGATATTTTGAGAGATCATGTCAATGAAAAATGCCCTAACAACAATATATTTCTGAAACACAGCTGAAGTACAAGGTTGATCACTGGACACCTAAAATAAAGCATACAAGTTTGAAAACAAATAAAAAATACAAGCAAGATTCAGCAAGTTTCAGAAATAATACTGATGGAAGCTCAAGTGAGTATGTTTCTGAAATCATCAATAACAAAGATTGCATGTGCATTATTACCTGCAAGCTGATGCAAAGGAGAACACATTATCATCCAAACCCCAGCAATCCTCAATCTCGAGCTCTCGGATGTTCACACTCAGCATCATGAGAGCACGAAATCCTGCGTCATCCCTGAGGTTACATCTAACAAGCTGGAGGCCATCTAAGGACGTACAAATGCCAAGATGATCCAAAGGTCCAGGCTGAAGATCGATCTGCTTACAGTTCTGCAATCTGAGCGTCTTTAGGCAGCTGCAGAATGAAAGGCCAGCAATCCATCCATCAGAGAACAAATGGTTGGACACAGTGAGCTCTTCTAGCATCATACAGCATTGGCCGATGGCAGCTATACCATCATAGCTACCTTCACAACAACTCAAATCAAGCTTCACAAGACGATTACAGCTTCTGGCGAGAATCGTTAAACCTATGTCTGTAATCGAGCTTCGACAGTACTCGCTTACATAACCGAAAAGGCGCATTATCTGAAGGTTTTTAAATGCCGAGATGGAATTCAATGATATGTCTGTGCAGTGATGAATCTCTAGCTCCTGCAGCATTTGGCATTTCTGAGCAACATAAGCGAGCCCATGATCACCGCCATCATGATCAACAATGAACCCTTCGAGCTTTGCGGCTTTCATTACCTCATTCCTGCTCTGCTTCTCTTCGCTTTTTACATCATGGATTGCATAACCAGGTTCTTTTTCTTGTACATTCCCATCGAATGATTCCGATTCCAAGCCATTCACATACCAGTTCCCTACTGTTTCTTGTGTTGATATAGCTTCCAAATCATTCTTGATCTGTTTTCGCTGTTTCATTCCATCATTCATAGCAATATACTTGGATAAGAATGACTCTTTCATCAAGCTATGGCTATATAGGGAGGCATCGATCTCCGGTTTCCTGACATCCACAACACACAAGCGCTGCAGATCTGGAAACGAGTCAGCCAAGATCTTCATACCTTCGTCTAGAGCAGAAGGAAGGATCTGATGGTCTTGAATAAACCTTCCGATCGAGGGAATGTCGAAAGCTTTCCGAGCATCGAGATGAATACTCAGAAAGCTGTGTGTCAGCAGAATATCCGGGTAGCTGTGGCCTCCTGGGATCGCAGCGAAGCAAGCCAAGGTAAGATCTACGTCGGTGAGTTCTGGAAACCTGTGAGAAATCCGTTTGCTTTCAAGAAAACTCCAGTCCAGCACTTTGATGGAGGATCTGAGCAGGCCCTGTAGCTTCATCCATCGCTTGCAGACTTGGGAGTAAGGGTACGGCGAAGGAGGAAGGAGGTGGAAGATCTTCAACATAACTTTATCATCCAACGAGAGCGTCAAATCCATGGGAGCTCCACCAGCGCTGGCAGCAGCAGCGGATGCCGAATCAGCTGCCGTGGCAGAAACAGAGCCTGAAGCAAGCTTCCATGGGTCGATCTTGTTGCC
This sequence comes from Azolla pinnata, assembly GCA_037176905.1. Lineage (NCBI taxonomy): Eukaryota > Viridiplantae > Streptophyta > Polypodiopsida > Salviniales > Salviniaceae > Azolla > Azolla pinnata. Next base: position 8,042 of record JBBBWG010009014.1, on the reverse strand, counting down.
CTGCCCTTTGACTCTGGGCATACCCTTCTCGTGAAACGGCTTCTGCAAGTGCCGATGAGGAAGAAGGGGGGGAGGGGGAGGGGGAGGGGGGGGGATTTGGCTATGGCTGGGAGAGGAATCGGGAGGCATTGTCGGATCTCCTCCTTCAGCAACAGCATGGCAGTACTATGATTGGGCGATGGCAGCTTTAGGGAGGCGTCTTTCCCCTTTCTTTTTCTGCTTCTCTCTCTCTCTCTCTCTCTCTCTCTCTCTCTCTCTCTCTGCTCAGTATCTGCCACAAAAGGAGAGGAGAGAGAGAGAGGAAAGGGTCGACAGGTGGAGAGGCTATGACCACGACGAAGAAGAAGAAGAAGAACAGGAACAGGGAAAGATGAAGAAGAAGGAAGGAAGTCTGAACTTTGAAGAAGAAGAAGAAGAAGAACAGGGGAAGAAAGAACAGGGGAAGAAGAAGAAGAAGAAGAAGAACAGGGGAAGAAAGAACAGGGGAAGAAGAAGAAGAAGAAGAAGAAGAAGAAGAGAACAGGGGAAGATGAAGAAGAAGAAGGAAATCTGAACTTTGAAGAAGAAGAAGAACAACAAGAACAAGAACAGGGGAAGAAAGAACAGGGGAAGAAGAAGAAGAAGAAGAGAACAGGGGAAGATGAAGAAGAAGAAGGAAGTCTGAACTTTGAAGAAGAAGAAGAAGAAGAAGAACAGGGAAGATGAAGAAGAAGAAGAAGAAGGAAGTTGAACTTTGAAGAAGAAGAAGAAGAAGAAGAAGAAGAAGAAGAGGAATTGTGAGAGTCGAGGATTCGAACCAAAGACCTGCCGATTTGTCGAAGTGCTGGCATTCTTTCATAATAATAAGGTTAATTGATCGATCCGATCTGATCCCATCCGATCCGATTCTATGGCTGATTCCATGCTTTGTCGGCAATGCAGTTCGCTGATGGCTTGCGTGTGCCTGAGCCGGGGATCAGACGAACAGCTTTCTTCTGTTTGCATTCACTCGACGGATGCTCCAGTTCGCGATGCTAGGTAAAGCTTACTCCGCGATGATCTTGCGCTCCGTTTCGCGATTCGCCCTCGCTTTCCCTGCTCTCCTCTTTTCTTTTTCTGCTTTTTAATCAATCTGCTTGCCTTTCCGAATCTGATCGATTCCCTTGTCGTCATCATTCCTCTGCTCTTACGCGTGATCCGTAGAGGCACGAGAGAAAAAAGTTTTGGGCGCAGACAACGGGCTCTGAACGATCATATTCGTAGGAATTTATAATACATGCAGATATCGCATGTGAGGAGCGCCCAGAATCTCTCTAGTTATTGTTTGATGCCAAAGGGCTTTTTTTGTAATTGCTCATGCCCGCAATTTGTTAAACATTCCCCTTTTGATGCCTGCCATCAATATCTCGATTACTCACACCATAACATGCATCGAATTGATTATGTTCTAGCTAATGTTTTCAAGTGCAAAACTCAAAAACACCATATGACTAATTGGTCCAATTTGCAAACCCTCATGCCTGTTGATTTTCAAGTAACGAGACTATTTATAAGACTTTACGTTGCATTTTACAGCATTGATTTTCTAATTTTATTCGATTCTGTTGTGTTGATTACTAGTTGAGTTTATTGCAGCTGGGCCAACTTTATGGCTTGATTAATTAGTTGTCTGATTTTTTAAAATTACTAATTAATTGGTGATTGATAAGCAATGGTAATTTTTGAAAGCTGCGGGCATCATACTGGTAATTACAAAAAGTTGTCAAGAGTCAAATAGTCTCGACTCTTCTCCCGTGATGACCATCCACGAGTCCCCTGTGAAAAAGTATAACTTGCGTGATCCGTACAACCATCCGAATTCCATCCAACGATTGTACAAATGTAATTGGATTTGGGCATGGGTCCAAAGAGTGCCATGGGGGAGCCTGGATTCAGAGGCAATGAAGGTACCGTGAAAAAGATACAAGAACGTGACCGATAGCAGGCCACTGTTCGGTTCAGTTCAGTTAAGTTTGACAGAAGCCTCAGGAATCGAGTTCACCATATGTATCAGCAGTTGCATCGTGCAATCGTCAAGAGATGCAACACCAGCAACAATCGAGCGAGCCTAACATATATATATATATATAGATATAGATATATATATATATATATATCAGTAGCTAATCCCATTACACAAGGGGATGCCAATCTAACACTTCTTGTTTCTAGAATCTGCACAATGAACCAAGCAGAAAGACGAGGAGATTAGATCGCCACCGCTTCATGTTTCCACGCATCCCAACGGTCGAGAGCTTGCCACATCAATGGCCATATCGTGTTGTTGGGATTGACCGGCCGAGTGAATCAGTGTAGCGATGTGGCAAGGTCAATCTTCTAAGGTGTTATAATACAAAGACGACATAAATCTA
>JBBBWG010009003.1:11558-23497 GCA_037176905.1 Azolla pinnata | reverse complement strand
TATGAGTACGTTTCTTAGTGACACTAGTAGTGTCTCTACTAATTGCGTAGTTAATTGCATTGCTAAGTGCATCGTTAACTACGTCACTCACCAATGTGCCACAATGGCTAAATATAAATGAAGAAAACGGATTGGCTGCTTGCCCGTCAGGTTTTACCTCTCACTTATGTTGGGCCTCTTCAACAACTGGCTCTCATGTGCACCTCTCTTTCTCTATTTTGTGTACTTACTAACCCTCTACCCTAGATCGTAATGACTAAGTTGTACTCTTCAATTAGATTGATCTTGTAATCGAAATAATATGAATATTATTAGCTTATACGCTTTAATTAGTTTAATCATCTAGTTTTAGAGTGGATATTACTAGCTTATATATCTATAATCTAGCACACCTTACATAAAAGTCTATTATATATATACCTATTCATTCGATTAAACCACTTATGAATTCATATTCCTCTAGCAATTAATTCATTTAAACTTGTGATATGAAGCATATTAATCTAGCAATTTGTCATAACTTCCTCATACAATATTTGGCCCCTTAATCTTGTGATATAATCAAACAAGTGCTCCTTGCTTGATCACACGTGTGCTAGCTCTTTACAGGTAGATGTCATGTAAGTAAAGTAAAATTTATTTAAAGATCAAATTCTAATAATAAGAAACGTATGTAAGATGTACAATATATACAGATAAAAAGAGTAGATGTTTTGAATGGATTACACCAAAAGTTTAATGTTCAATAATGAGGAATGTTGTTAATGAACTTCATGAGCTGCTATATTGTCCTTTAGCCTTTCAACACTCGTGTCAGCCAATCCCTGGCTAGTACATTTCTTCTCAACCTCCTCCATATTTTTATTACCATGAATTTCCTATAGATTATAGAGAAAGAAAGCCATGAGTATGGTGGCGAGGTTTTTAGTTCTTGAGGTGGAAGTTATTTGATAGCACTATCTACCATTTCTCCCAATGCAAGTGGAGGCTTATTCGTTGTTCACCATACTGTACATGTTCCTGCCAATTCAAAAGTGACATTAATGTCATTTTGTGGCCCAATGTATATGTGGTCTGCTTGGCATCACTTAGAACCGCACGTAAGGAGCATAACATCATATAACCTTTGTGTAAATTCAATCTCTCTAGTCGAACAGAACATGAAACGTGGCTTTAGTCAAAGAATATATATTGACGAATGAATGACTATACACGTTGGGAAAGATAGCTAGGTCCAAATGGAGGACAACAACGCAATTACCTTGTATTCTCATGTATATACATAGATACATGCATATTTCATTTGAATATACATGCATAGTAATGTGTATATGCATAGATACGTGCATATTCGTCTATAAATGTACATGTTTGATGCACATTAATCTATATTAGTATACAAAGATATACATTCATTTGAATATACATGTATACATGCATGTTGATGTGCATGTATGATACATATTTACCTGTATGTGCATATATATATATATACATGCATCATAGAATACATGTATATATATCGATCACCTATATATAGATAGATATATGCATATTCATCTGTATATGCATGCATACATGCATGGATACATGCATATTCACCTTTATTTTAATACATAAATATATATTGATCATCTGTATATGCATAGAACACTATTGCGCGAAGAACTAATATTGCGCAAAAGAAGAAGTTTTGGAATATTCCCTGAAATTCCACAAGAAATCAGCAGGTTGTGGGTGTTTGATTAAAATACTTTGATACTGGTATCATATGAATTTAAATAGAGGCCGAAAATGTTGCAATTTTGTTACAGCGGAGAAATCGAAAGAAATGTAAATTCATCCAAATTTTGAATGGTTTTGAAATAATTATATTTCTTTTGATTTGGAAGAACGAAAAGTGTTTATTAATTAGCTACATTGACCTTTAATACTAAATATATAGCGACCTTGATCACTATATATTAAGAATTATGCTATAGAATGTATATATGCACTGTTTTTTTCAGCAATCTGCTGAAAAATATAAGAAAAATAAAATCATTACACGATTTTATATGACAAAACAAATCTAATACAACGATGTTGTACAGTTAAACCCACAAAATTGGCCAATAATATCTTAGTCTTTGCTAAGATAACCATTTATAGACATATTGGAGCTTTCATCCTCTTCAGAACTTTTAATTAGAACATTTTCATAATCCATATGTAATCCAACATCAGCAGGATCATGAGTTGAGGATCTCGTTTGGCAGCACACCTTTTCTGTGCTTCTCATCGTTAACTTCTCCTTGATCATATTAATCGTTGAATTCCTTAAATGACCTGATTTTCTTAAGCTAATAGTATAAATAATAACATCGACTTCCTCCAAATTAAGGGTTGTTATCTTTTGGACATTTTTCTTTCTTCGTTTAACTCCTTTCCCAGATGTTATACTGATCATTTCTAAACTATATTTTCCAGAAAAAGCATTCTGAGAAGTAATGTGATACCAATGAACTTTGAAGGATAGAAGCTTATTATCACCTTAACTTCTTAATACCCTTAAAATCTTAGCTATCCAAAATGGATGACCTCATTCATCATCCTCTGCTAACGTTACAATTAACATGTCAACCTCTATTTCTTGTAAATTTCCCCGCCACCTTGCCTCGGCCTCTTTTGACATTTTTGGTCCAACACAACTATCCCTTTGGTCAGGCCGAATTAATTTAGCAAAAAGCTCATCTAGAAGGGTGTCAGAGAATTCCGATAAGTTTTTACTGCCAAGAGTCCATGAGAAAGGCATAGATATTGGCCAATAACCATGCAAGAAATAATCAATGATCTTTTGTTCATCAAGAAAGAAAATATCACACCATGATACATCTTGATTCCCAGCATACTTTTTTGCATGTTCTATTCTATATGTTTCCTTTTCACATCTAGAGATTGTATCCAAAAATGTTGTTTATCTGGAAAATCAAAATTCAAGGCTAATAGCTTTCGGTCCTCATATGGCATCTGCTTAGCACCATATATTACTATAGAAGTTGGCAATTGCAATAGAAAATGGCAACCGCACTGTGGTTTCCATTGGGTCGCTGATTAATATTGCTTTGCATATAACAATGTTATATTATTTTCTTCATCCTATTTTATCAAAAATACATTATTGAAATTGATGTTATGCAATGGAGCAAAAATTCGGATATTTTCATCATCTGTACCCTATGCATATCTTTCAAAATCATACACCTCTGTTAGGTGTATCACTTCTGATTTAGGTGTATAAGATTCACATATCAAACTACTCAAAGCTGGTAATGTAAATGCATCGGAACGTGAAAGCTTCTTAGAAAATGTACTAAACATTTGATCAATGTGATCATGAGTATGACCAACCAATAAGAAGTTCACTTTCACTTTTTTAAATAAACCCCTATGCACCAACATACTCAAATATCAAATACTCAATTGAAAACATCTACAATGATTTATAGCGACAAGGGAATGGGTTTGTAGATCTGTGTGATGGTGCTTAAAAGCCACGAAATAAACATTGAAGGGAGGTCGATGCATCGAGTTAAAAAGCATGATTTGTAGTATGTTATATACAAGCCAGCTGGTCTTATTCGTAAACTAAACCCTGACCCAACTAATGTTAATTATTAGCTAGGGTATAATTTAATTGTAGTTAAGCGTGAAACTAGAGTTAGATTCAAACTGTCGGCAGAAACTAACCCTAGCCAACATCTAACTATAGTTAGGTCTAATCACAGTTTGTTTATACTCCTTATCAAAGACAGGCAAACTCCATAGGCCCCACCCCACATATGCTATTAGAAGCTGTCAGAGGAGCCCCAATAGTCAGAGCAGCATCGATCTACAAGAGCCAGAAAGACAGCGTCCACCAGCTACCATGGACAAGCGAGCTGCAGGCAAACGAGCTTCCAGGTAAACCATCCAAGAACTCAGCTCTAACCCTAAAAAAATCCTAAATCTTGAAGTGCATAAATGTTTTTTTTCAATCGAATCCGATCACCCTAAATTTCAACCCAAGGGTATATGGAAGGTCGACCCACATGGTATGCCACACACGGCAAGTTGATGTGGTGCATCGACCCGCCCTACACCAGTCTGGAAATGTAGGGCAGGTCGATGCGACATATTGACCCGCCTTGCTCTGCCCTGCGCCGCCCTAGAAAAGTAGGGTAGGTCGATGCGCCACATCGACCTGCCATGCGTGGCTGCCCATGCAGGGAATACCACGCATGGCAAGTCGATGTGGCGCATCTACCCACCCTGGAACGCAGGGCGGTTCGATGCCCCTACTCCGCCCTGCCCCACCCTGGAATGCAGGGCGGGTCGATGCCCCTACTCCACCCTACCATGCCCTGGAAAAACAGGGTAGGTCGATGCGCTGCATCAACCTGCCATGTGTGGCTGCCCATGTAGGGTATGCCAGTGATGGCATGTCAATGCAATGAATTGACCCGCCCTGCGCCGCTCTAGAAAAGCATGGCGGTCGATGCGGTCATTGCGCCGCATCGACCTGCCCTGTTCCGCCCTAGAAAAGTAGGGCAGGTCGATGCGATGCATCGACCTGCCTTGCGCCACCCTAGAACGTAGGGTAGGTCTATGCATGGCACACTCTTGCATGGCATGCCCATGTGTGGCTCCTTGCCATGCGGTGCATAAACCCGCCCTGCGTCGCTGTGGAAAAGCAAGGGGGGTTGATGCGCCGCATCAACCTTCCATGTAGGGCATACCAAGCATGGAAGGTTGATGCGGCGCATTGACCTGCCCTACTCCACCCTGCTCCGCTCTAGAAAGCAGGGCAGGTCGATCCATCACATCAACCCGCATACACCGCCCTCCGGTGCCCAGGAACGCAGGGCAGGTTGATGCGTCACATGGACCTGCCATGCGTGGCTGCCATGCATGGGCATGCAGATCATCGACTCACCATGCATCACAATTCGTTGCCTTGATTGTATACTAGATATATCGCTATTTGTTGCCTAAACCCTACCTAACATTTTAGAATGTATGCTCGATCAAATATTAATTCCTGTTTTAAATCATTGTTTTCTTTTCACTCATGAGAGGATATTAGGGGATAAGGCTAAAGTACCAGTGAAAAGTATTAAGCTCACATTTAAAGGCGACTAGTCCTATTGGTTAACAATCAAAACAAATGCACATGGCTATTGGTGATTCATTGAAGAGAGTGTTGTTTGAGGAATCGAGCCAGACTCTAGGCCATCTCAAAGACCCATAGAACTGGTTTCGCATGGTCCAAAAGACATGATGCAATTTGAAATGTCATTGCGTTATCAGGAGCAAGTTGCAAGATTTATCTTGATTTTTGGAAAGGTAACAGGAGATAGAGTCATCTAATTTGGCCATGTGTTTTCTTATGGGAGGTTTTTGCACGTTGATTATGAAGATGAAGACTCTCCAAATCTGATTATAAAATTGGAAACTTCTAAGGGCGAACGAAATATAACTCTCTCAGAGGGCAAGCTTGTTTTAACACGTTGTGAGCCGCCAGAGCTTGGAACAATGTTGTCAAAATTAGATAACATTATTAGAAAAGTTCACCCATTTCTTTCGGGTCAAACTGCTTTTGAAGAGGATTATAATACTAAAGACGATAACGCTATAGGTTCTATATCACCATTGATAGAATCGCCTCCTCCAAGAATGCCAAAGAAATCAAGGGCTCAAAAGGTACAGAACAAGCCAAAAAAACAACAACAGAAGGAAGAATCTTCTTTAAACAATGATGAATCAGAACCTACAACATTCTAGCAGTAGATGTCATTACTCCCGGTGGTGAATTGTCGTCGGGAACTATTGCTTTTGAACAAAATACAACTCGTCGGCAAATAATGAAGTCGAAACTAGTAAAGAAAGGACATGTCTTTACCTTGCCAATCACAATTATTAACAGGCCTCCAGTTGATCCAAACACATGACGAAGGACATTAGAAATAAGGGAGCCTCATAACCTTCATGTACAAAACTTGAGGAAGAAAATGAAGATCAACCCACATGCAATTGTCATTCCATTTTTAGTGATGGTTGACCCATCACAATATGGAGATGGGGATGATTTTGATATCGCCAATCCAGAAAAATACAACTACTTTGTTATTGGTGGATCACATTCAACTAAAGCAAGGCGGCAATTAATAAAGGAACATCCTACAAAATATTTCTTAAAGTATACAGAATGCAAAATATACATTGGTCTATTTGTAGATTAGTCTAAACTATTAGCGTGGAAGCATAATAATGATAATGATTATCGATAGAAGATGTCATCAATTGACAGGATCATATTTTTTCACTATGAATATATTGATGCATTGAAGCAGTATAAACCGAAGCTTTACCCTGGCCTTCTTTGACAATGCTTGAATGAAGTTGACATTGTAGTGCATGACTCCGTAAAATCAGATGGCCTTCGAAAGTATGAACCGTGGTTCTAGCTTGCTTTCAGAGATGATATTGTATGGGAGTTACAAGACCTCATTTTCACAATGTGGGAATCCAAAGAAGTAAAAGGCCTAAAGGTGAAAAAAGGGAAGATCGACCCACAAGTCGAAGCGAAAGCAGCAAAGAATAAGAAACAAGACGTTAATATAGAAGAAACAGTTGAATATATAAAACTAACACCTTGGAGATCCCTGCAGGGAATCAAAGATGAGACACTCTTTGTATCAGTTTTGTCCCGGGTGATATCAAAAGAACTTAGTCTTGATGATATGGTTCTTGAATTGTGTATGTAGTACATATATTACATTGCTTTTGATGTTTCATTCATTTGTTCACTGTGCTTCTAATAATTTTGTTATTTTGATATTTAGAATCACAAGGTTTATATGAAAATTCAAGAGGTTATGATGAAGACACTAGATTGTTCTAGTTGGGAACAAGTCCAAGAGTAATATCCAGTTACTTCTTCAGACAAATCGTTACAAGAATATTTTGTCGTTTGTCAACATTGGGTAAGTATTGTAACTTTTTGATAAAAACTATTGAATTTTATTATTGAATATTAATAATCACAATGATCATTTTTCTTAAGCAAAAACCAACTCAGGGGAAAGGAAGTGCAGGGAAAATCAGTGAAAATCCAGAAGTATTCAATTTTCACATTGAGAGAGCACGACAAAAAAAGTCAGAATTGTTGGCAAGGCAGCTTGATGTGGATACAACAAGGGTTTTTAAATCAATTTCCCATCCCTCCGACAACTACATCCCGTATCATATGGAGTGTTTTGTGGTTACATAGCTGAGATACTTAAACTATTCCCAAGAAAAGACTATACATTGCTATGGCTTCCGACTGGCTTGTTCAATCAATGACGAAGAGCCTTATAAATATGCCCAATTGGATCAAATGTTCAAAGATTTTGCACAGTTAACAACAACTCTACTTTGGAGAGTTTTAATCTTCTATAGTCGTGACCAGACATATTCAGTTACAAAGACTTTACGAAATACATGTCACGTAGTGAAGGGCCTAACATGATAATTTTTTTTCAATTGATTAAACTGTTTAGTTCTTAAATTGAGTGAATTGTTCTAATGTCTTTAGCACTTGCATTCTTACTAATCTTTTGACTCTCTTGCAGGGTGAAAAAAAATGTGAATCATGGTCCGTCTTTCCGGTTTGTCAGTAACAATGAGTCTATTAGTGTGGGTTTTTATGACCAGATCAGCAAGAAAAGAGTTCCAGAACACTACAACGAAAATGGTTTGTGAAGTACATTATTTTTTCTAGCGGTTACTAGAAAGTTGAGGCATGTTTCAGGTGACAAATCTCTAGTCAACCCATATCAAAAACCACAAAGACTAATTAATCGATTTCTGGACTTATTCTCAAATGTCGATGATTAGATTCTTGAGCTCTTCTCTGGCACAAGTATTGGCATTTCAATATTATTTGTTTTTAAGCTTTTAATTATTGTATTTTGACTTGATTACAATTATTTGACTAATGATTTGTTAGTATCATGTAGGAAGAACACTTGCTTGAGCCCTCAACAAGTTCAAAAATTTTATTAGTTTAGAATTAGATGAACATCAAGTTAGTTTCATCAAGATACGAATCAATGGAATATGGAAATGTCCTGATGCTTATGAAGAAGTTGGTGCAAAGAAAAGTGGTAATACTAAACGGTTTCAAGCCGCCTCAAGAGAACCAATGCCACACTTGGCTAATAAAGCGGGTGAATTTGGTGATCTTGAAGATGCACCTTCTTGTGAACCATTGGCACATGATGACAACAATAAACTTCCACAGCAAACATTCGATCAGTCCTTGACGATACGGAGAATATATAGTGGAAGATGATCATTTGTTACTGATGTATATCAAAACTCTAAACTAATATATTAGATCACTTTTAATATAATATCTTAATCTTTGTTTGAATTGTCTTTTTTACCAAGTTCTATAATTTTGGATACTTTTGTATTTTGAATCTAAAATATGATTCTTTGGTTTTAAGCAAGCTCATTCATGACTATATTTGATATTTTCTTAATGAAATTTGAACTTGTTTTGGCTTGTAAATTGTGAATCTATATAAATTGGCTGTTTTGATCTCCAATATGCTTGAATACAAATGTTATCATCTATACATGCATGACATTCTTGTCTTATTTGTAGCTTTTTGGAATGTTGATTATGATTTACAGCTACAAATTTCACAAATTTGCTAGTTTCATAATACATCTATCATTATCAACCTTTAGAGATACATTAAATAATTTTTTCGCCTAAATTTTTTCATAAAAAATATATATTTAAGGAATCTTAAAAGAGAATGTGCAATATTACTTGTTCTTCGTGCATATGTTATAGATAAATGTGTATCCATTTGCATATGTATACATACGTGTATATTCACATGTGTATATATATATATATATACACACATGCATATATACTCATTTGCATATGCATTCATACGTGCATATTCATCTGTATTTTCATACATTCTAGGTATAGAACATTTTAAATCATAATAATGTTATAGATAAATGTGTATTCATTTGCATATGTATACATACGTGTATATTCACGTGTGTATATATATATATACATACATGCATATATACTCATTTGTATATGCATTCATACGTGCATATTCATCTGTATTTTCATACATTCTAGGTATAGAACATTTTAAAATCATAATAAAGACTTATTAAGTAAATATATAATTTCATGTTTAACTTATTGGTTAGACCATTTTATTGTATTCATCAAATACGGTCATGGTTCATGGTAAGTTTGTAGGAAAATAGGTTGCATCAAGGTTGCGTCTATGTTGAAGGTCGTGATAAATGCGTTTAAATTCGATATTTTCTTTTGTAGGAAGTTCGTCTCAAATACGGTGTGGTAAATACGGGACAACAGTCGCATATATTATGTGGTAACTGCGTGACAAAACTCACGGCAAAATTTGCAGTGAATGGTGCATCAGAGCTCACAGTAACATTACAAAGAATTGACGCATCTAGGTCGTGATAAATGTTTCCCAGAATCGTGTTAAATTTTCTCAACTGTTAACACAACCATATTAAACATTTGCTACAACATCGACGCGACCATACTACATGTTCATTGCACATTTGTCATAACATTGTGTCACATACAAGATTTACACCCCAACCGTAATACATACTCATTGCACATTTGTTATAACATTGTGTCACATACAAGATTTACACCCCAACCATAATACATAGTCATTGCACATTTGTTATAACATCGTGTCACATGCAAGATCTAAAATCATGACCTCATTTTCTACAATCACGTGGTCTAATCCAACATATAATTATATAACATCTATAGTAATGTCTTTATTTTGATCTAAAATATTTTATATCCATGTATCTATCCATATACAGATCAATATACCTGTATATATCTACATTTATACATAAATATACATGAATATATAAATATTTATGTATATATATGGGGTCCATCCCTTCGCCTAGTCCTTGCACATGGTAGCACATGGTTGCACATGGTTGCACTCATTCCTTCTTTGCATGCCTTAATGCATGCAAGAAATATCCGTTCCATAAAGGCAATGTTTCTCCAAGATAGAATAGAGAGGCATGCAGCGGGGCCAAGGTGGCGATGCCTTCCAAGCCAAGTGAGAAGAATGACTTTGACAAGTGGTGAATATGGATGTATGTCTGCAATATAAATGTGAATATATAAACGAATATGCGCATACACATAAATATGCAATATATATATATATATATATATGTATATATATGCATATACAAGTAAATATAAGTTAATATACCAAAGATTGTGATATGTACTAAGGGTTGACATACCAAAGATTGAACCAATAACCTTGTCCAGTACAAAGAAAAACCTCATAAAGTGTGACAATATTAAAATAATTTTCTAATGTTATAAAAAAACTTATACTTTAGATCTTTCATAACATTCTAGAATTTTGGTGCATGGAATTTTGATCAATATTCGCCACGTGACATGCCATCCAGATGAATTTTGGCCATATGGTGTGCGGCCATGTGTTGGCCATGTGGCATATGCCATACAGGTCACTAGAATATCTATAAATTAAACCCCTAAACACGTGATGAAACATTCTGGTTGAACACCTTCCTTGCATACCTCCTGGCTTTCTTTGCACTCCAGCTGATTATTAATATAATTCAAATCTTTATATATATATTATATAATTCCTTCTTTTCATTGGCTTCTCTTATTACTCTATTAGTTTCTATTGTTACTCTATTTGATTGACCCATGCAATATTCTTACTTTATTCGCTTGACCTTGATACTGCACATTCACTATGCAGTTACTATGCAGCAAATAGGTAGCAAATGTGCAGTAAATATGTAATATGGTCGTATGTGCATTGCAATAATAGGTGCGTCTAAAGGACGTTACAAGCTAAATAGCATTTCTTACTTTAGATGAAGCATTTACTTCAGCCCCTGTGTAGGCACATGTTAATCTAGCCTAGGTATTTATTATTGAAGCTGATGTGTTTGATTTTGCACTTAGAAGCTGATGTGTTTGATTTTGCACCTAGGTATCACAATCAAGAGAGGATAGAGAATTTTATCTAATCGCATTCCATTCACGAAAATTTAATGTTACAAAGATCAATTATGATGTTTATGACAAGGAGCTTTTAGCTATTATGAATTTCTTTGAGCAATGTTGATAGTTTCATAAGGGATCTCCGCATTGAGTTAAAATATATAATTATCATAAGAATCTCATCTATTTCCAAACAACTCGAGTGCTTAATAGGCAATGAGTTTGATGGACTTAGTTCTTCACCCACTTTGATTCAAAATTATATATAGAAGACGGACATTGCAAGGCAAAGCGGATGCTTTATCATTGCATTCATATCTCACACCCTGTCTTGGCGAACTAACTTTTGATAAACATAAACAAGCTCTTCTAGGTCCTTTACAAACAAGTGGCTAAGTTTCTGTTCTACAAATGGATTGAAGCATACTTGACATATTACGATGTGGTATTCCTTCTCATACATTCGCTGAACAAATTTTAGATCATATTGATCCTCAACATGCTTCATGCTCCATAACATAACATCAAGATGTAGATTATAAGAAATTCAAGAGGCATAATGAGCTGTTTATATTACAATGGTGTTTATATGTTCCGACTGATTTAACTCAACTTAAAGTTCTGGAATATTTTCATGATAGTTATCTTGTTGAGTATTTTGGGATCCATATAGTTAATATTAATTACTCGATCTTTTTGGCGGGCTTAGTTACGGCAAGTTGTGGAGGATTATGTACACACATGTGACATCTTCTTTCTAATCCAAACCAGCCTTGGCAATCAATTTCTTTGAACTTTATTCCCAACTTACCAGTTTCTAATG
>JBBBWG010009002.1:71253-90865 GCA_037176905.1 Azolla pinnata | reverse complement strand
AGGCACCAATTCCCATGTATCATTTTTTTGTAATGCATCAATTTCTTCCTTCATAGCATTTTTCCATTCTGGCTTCTAAGAAGCATCTTCAAAATCAGTTGGCTCAGTATATTCATTAACCTTAGCCATAAATAAATAATGTTGAGCAATAAAATTCTCGTACGTTAATCTTTCAATAGGCTTCCTTATTCTAGTTGTCTATTGAAAGGAAGCCTATTGAAAGAATTAGGTAAGACACAATATTGTATAGGCTTGCAGCTTGAACATACCCCTAAGGGTATATTATTACACCAGTCTACATATATCAAGAAAATATTTGAGAAATTTAATATGAAAGATTTATATCCAATTAGAACTCCCATGGTAGTAAGATCTCTTCTTGTAGAGAATGATCCATTTAGACCAAGGGAAAATAATGAAAATTTATTAGGACTTGAATGTCCATATTTAAGCGCGATAGGAGCATTAATGTACCTTGTGAATGGTACTAGACCTGATATTGTTTTTGCTGTTAATCTCCTAGCAAGATTCAGTTCAACTCTTACCAAAAGGCATAGGACTAGCATCGATCTTGGTTTATTCTTTAAGAAAAATCAAGACCTAACCATAGTGGGATATATCATAGATGTTGGATATCTGTCAAACCCTCACAAAGCATTGTTACAGACTAGGTATGTGTTTCTTTGTGGTGGTACGGCCATCTCATGGAAATCAGCAAAACAGACGATGGTGGCTACATCAACTAACCACTCAAAGATTATAACTTTATTTGAAGCAACTAAAGAATTTGTATAGTTGAGAAGAGTTATACACTATGTACAGAATACATGTGGGCTGAATATAACTTCTACACCAACCATCATTTATGAACATAATTTCGCTTGTGTTGCATAAATACAAATGGGATATGTGAAAACAAGTCTTACAAAGCATATATCGCCTAAATTCTTTTATCTGCATGAATTGCAAAAGAAAGGAGAAATTATGATAACTCTCACCAAGACTAGTGAAAATCTTGCAGATTTATTTACTAAGTCTTTGCCAACTAGCATTTTTGAAAAGCTTGTCCAAGGTATTGGCATGAGAAGGATGAGAGATGTGCACAAACCAGGGGGAGCACTACCCTGACATTGCCCCAAAGATTGACAGAGTTATCTTGTAGACTAGCTCGTAATTGTACTCATTTTCATTAGTGAGTTTTCCTTGAAGTTTCTCACATTTAGGTTTTAATGAGGCAACAATACAATATAAGTAACATATACTATGTACTCTTTCTCCTATTATTTTTCCCATTGGGTTTTTGGAAGGAGTTTTAATGAGACATAACGTGGTATTCGCCCAAGGGGGAGTATTATGAAACTAAGTGGGTCGTCCCACTCCTCTCTTTCTGCACGCCTTCTATTCTAGCATGTAACTCTCTTACCCTTAAATCTAAAGAGAACCCTCTTGAAGCTTCTCAAGAAAGCAAAGTTCTCATCCATCTTATTTCAAGGGTAGGACTAGAGATGAGCTCATACCAAAATAACTCCTTTGTACAAGTATATAAACACCATTAGTGTTAGGAAAGGAGTTAGAGAGAAAGAGAGTGAGTGCCCAGGAGATAGTACACGTGAGAGATTATCATCATCAATATTAATATATTTCTTCTATCTCTCTCCATCTATATTTATCTGTGTGAATCTCTGGAGTTTCTACTAATCTAGTGCATTGATCAATTACAAGCGACACGTTTCACAACAGTATCAAACATATTTACATGAGGTGTTTTGAACATAAATCTATATGGTCCTTTTATTCATCTAGACAAACATATCTATATTTTTAAAAATATGTTTATACCAATAATATGTGACCACTTTATCTCTCAATTGGAAAAGGGGTTTTCTTTTTAAAAGCTATATGGTATGTTTTAATGGAAACCATTTGTATCTTGGTTACAATGTTTGCGTCGACTATCGGCGCATTTGACCATTAGTGGATAAGAAAATGGGATCCCGTATGTTATTCTACTCCATCGATAGTATCTTGCCTTTTAATCCCCCCATCTCTATAGGTTTCTGATTCTCGGCTGTTGATCAAGAGAATGTCTATCAAGTTAATCTACTACATGGTCCAAACAACACAAGAAGGATGAGACAATTGAAGCGGCAACTCTTACCGATCCTCAAAATGAGGAGCTAGCTGTTGACTTGGTTAGACAAGCAGTTGACTCAATCGAGTCAATGGAAGCTCAAAATTGGTAAAAAATTCGACTGGTTGGTCGAGTTGCAGATGAATAGCAAATTCATTGAAAACAATGTCGAAAGATGAGGCTATAAGTCGACCTTCGAGGTTCCATTGTTGATATAAATAACCCTATCGATTTAGCATTTCAAACCTAAGGCAAGGAATGGATCTTCGAGGATTGTGGGGGGGGCCAAGCTTCTATTTGGGTTCTTCACTTAGAACAAGACATTAGCGTAAGCGTCAACACCCCAATTCGATAACCCCACATCTTTATGTGGCATTGTCGATAAAGGTGACAAAGTACTTGGCACCAACGGATCAATGGGTGTGTTTTAGCAAGTGCTAGCAATGAATTATCATCACAAAATAGCCAAGGAATAAGAAGTGGAACAAAGGAACACGAGTCCAGGAATAAAAAAACATTTGAAAAACAGCTTCGATTGGTGTACATATCTTCCGATCTCCATCTTGTATTCCCAAGACATTCAATTGTGTCGGGCAAAAACTGTCACATTGTCGAATCGGTCGTTATTAGATACGTCGAATTTACATCTGGGATTAATTTATTACACTCCCTCGTGATCCTGTAGCACCATGTACCACACCATTTGTTGATGATACATGATCTGCACTCAGCCCCCCAAAAATGTCCAGCTGATTTGCTAGTCGAATTCGACTAAAGCTCTTTGTTCTTATACATTATAGTTAGGAGGAAAGAAGGTATTCGTATTCAATGAGATGCACGGAAGTGAGCCAGGTGAGGTTGATTGAATTTAAATCAATCAGAAGGGTTATTAGAGAGTTCGATGATCGATTAAAATGTATGTCCATCAGGTTGAACTGAGTTCCTTATTATCATTGGGCAACACATGTAACATTGTTCTTTTTGCTCGTTTCGCCAGAAGTTCTGACTGAGGAATAGTGCCCAGAGAAACGCAAAAGCTTGAATGAAAATGGGCTCCAAAACAATGTTGACTCAATTGACTCAAGGGAAACCTCAAAATTGGTTGAGGTAACAATGTCAATGTTCGACTAGTCCGTGGAGTTGCCGATAAATAGCAATTTCATTGAATACAATGTCGAAAGATCAAACAATAAGTCCCTATCAATTTAGCCTTCTAAACCAAAGGCGAAGAAGATCTTTGGAGATCCAAGTTTTCAGCTCCTATTTTCAATTCTTCATGTAGAACATCAAATATTCAATTTCAACTTCAATTTTGGTCTTGCCCAAAATCTAGGAGCCAAACAGAATAGTCGCTACATAAAGTAAGATTGTCATGAAGTCAAATATCCATTCGATTTTGAATTCTGTAAAAAAGGCCCACATCAATATGAAGCAGCCTTCGGAAAGTTTCACATCCAAATTGGATAATGCTACACTTTTCTGGGTCTACATGAATTGGACAATGCGATGACAAGCATCAAAATGCAGGAGGTTAAGTGACGCACTGAATCTCAGCATTACAAAGAAATCATGCCAAGGAATTAACAAGTTAGTAGATTCATCCGGAAACAAAAACACTTTCATATATATATGGAGAAAGATATGTTCCAACAAAAAAAGCTCCCAATTTCTTTCTAAACAGTCTATCATCAACAATTTATAATCCGAAGTTTTGGTTCCAACAAGAGGAGAAACAAAACAGGGAGAGAGAGAGAGAGAGAGAGGGTGTGGGGGGGAGAAAGCAAACTTGGAATTCAATTCCATCACTCAGGTTCTCAAAGTACCGAAAATGCAGGCAGGAGATGTATATTATCAGAAGCAGAGCTGGGCAGCAATCAGTTTTTCATTCACAGTTGTGGGGAGTTTATTTGGGCTTTAGTCGACTTCCTCCATCTTGCTCGTCTCGCCTTCGGCCTCGTCCGCGGCAGCTTCCATCTCTTCCTCGACAGGGCCAGCGGCATCATCGTCGATGCTGAGGCCGAGCTTGAGCATGCGGTGGATGCGGTTGCCGAAGGTGTTGGGATCATCGAGGGAGAAGCCCGAGGTGAGGAGGGCAGTCTCGAAGAGGAGGAGGACGAGGTCCTTGACAGACTTGTCGTTCTTATCGGCATCGGCTCGCTTGCGGAGCTCCTCCATGATGGGGTTCTCGGGGTTGATCTCCATGGTCTTCTTCGACGACATGTAGCTCGACATGCTGCTATCTCTCAGAGCTTGGGCCTTCATGATCCGCTCCATGTTCGCAGTCCAGCCGTATTCACCAGTCACAAGGCAACAAGGAGAATCCACGACTCGATCCGAGACCACAACCTTCTCCACCTTGTCGCCCAATATGTCCTTGACCACTTTGCAGAGCGGCTCGAACTTGGCCTTGAGCTCCTCCTTCCTCTTCTTCTCCTCCTCCGAATCCTCCAGCTTCAACCCTTCCTTGGTCGCAGACACCAGCTTCTTCCCATCGAACTCCTTGAGCTGCCCCACCGCGTACTCGTCGATCGCATCCACCATGAACAGCACCTCGTACCCCTTCTTCTTCAGCTTCTCCAAGAAGGGCGAGTTCTCCACCGCCTTCTTGCTCTCGCCCGTGATGTAGTAGATCTCCCCCTGCCCTTCCTTCATCCTTGTGACATAGTCCTTGAGGCTCGTCATCTCGTCCCCGCTCTTCGTCGAGTGGAAGCGCAGCAGCTCCGCCAGCTTCGCCCTGTTCTGGCTGTCCTCGTGCACCCCCAGCTTGATGTTCTTCGAGAACGCCTCGTAGAACTTGTCGTAGTCCTCCTTGTTCTCGGCGATCTCGAAGAACAGCTCCACGCACTTCTTCACCAGGTTCTTGCGGATCACCTTCAGGATCTTGTTCTGCTGCAGCATCTCGCGCGAGATGTTGAGCGGGAGGTCCTCCGAGTCCACCACGCCCTTGACAAAGCTCAGGTACTCGGGGATGATCTCCTCGCAGTTGTCCATGATGAACACCCTGCGGACGTAGAGCTTGATGTTGTTGAGCTTCTTCCGGGTATCGAACAGATCGAACGGTGCTCTCTTGGGAACATAGAGCACCGCCTTGAATTCCAGCTGCCCTTCCACGGAGAAGTGCTTCACCGCCAAGTGCTCCTCCCAATCGTTGGTCAGGCTCTTGTAGAACGCCGCATACTCCTCCTTGCTGATATCCTCCGGCTTCCTCATCCAGATCGGCTTCTGCTTGTTCACCAGCGACCATTCGTGGGACACTTCCTGAATCTTCTTCTTCTTCTTCTCCTTCTCCTTCTCTTCTTCCACATCCTCCGCCTTGCCCTCCTCCTCGACTTCCTCCTTGATCTTCTCGTCCTCCTCCTCATCATCCGACACCTCTTTCGTGGTCGTCTTCTCCACCCACAGAGAAATCGGGTAGCTGATGAACTCGGAATGCTTCTTGATCAAATCTTTCAGCCGCCTCTCCTCGAGATACTCCAGCTGCACAACCAGCAAGAGGAAATTTCAGATTTTGCAGCTACCGACATCAAGTAAGCGCAAACCAGTGGTGCTGTGGACAGAAAACCAGACCAAAAAAGACTTCAAAAAAAGAATGGCTAACCTGATCCTCTTTCAGGTGCAGGGTGATCTTTGTGCCTCTCCCTAGGGGTTCTCCATGGTCTCTCGTGACCGTGAAGGAGCCACCGGCTTGAGATTCCCAGATGTATTGCTCGTCGTCGTTGTGCTTGGTTGTGACAACGACCTTCTCCGCCACAAGGTAGGCAGAGTAGAATCCGACACCGAACTGTCCAATCATGCTAACGTCTGCACCGGCAGCCAAAGCCTCCATGAACTCCTTCGTACCAGAGCGTGCAATGGTTCCAAGGTTGTTGACGAGGTCTGGAAGGAGACAAACCACGCATGCATCAGCCACGCCATTTCTATCACAGCCCTAACTAACTATCTTTCGCAAGCAGATTTCACAAACGCAAATACAGCACTCAAAGTCCTTTCTTTTTACCGGCTTTGGTCATGCCGATCCCACTGTCGATGATGGTCAGAGTGTTGGTTGCCTTGTCGGGAACGATGTGGATGAAGAGCTCGGGCTGGGAGTCCAGCTTGCTCTTGTCTGTGAGGCTTTCAAAACGAATCTTGTCGAGGGCCTGCGGACGGAAGTTCAAGCCATAGACATAAGCGATAGGCAAGAAGGGAGAAACTCACGAGAAAACGGCAAAAGACAGGCACACAAGGAAACACAGGAGGAGGAGGGAGGGAGGCACTTACATCGGAGGAGTTGCTGATGAGTTCCCGCAGGAAGATCTCCTTGTTGCTGTAGAAGGTGTTGATGATGAGGCTGAGAAGCTGGTTGATCTCGGCCTGGAAGGCGAAGGTCTCGGTGTCAGCCATAGCCAGGGAGCTTCAGAAGGAAAGCAGAAGAAGCGAGAGAGAAGATGCGGCGAAGATTGCTTTGCGATGGTCGTGAGGGAAAGAGCTGTAAGCAGAGAAAGGAAGATCTGTCGTTCGTCTGAATCTGCAGTGTGAGGTCTGCGAGCGGCGGAGAAGAAGGCTATATAGACAGGGGAGAGAGGAACAGGGGAAGGGACGAGAGACGTCTGGAGTCTTCTAGAACCTTCTTCTCGCTTCTTCTCAACGGCCCTTCTTTCTTTTCTTGCCCACCGACTTCTCCCTATTTATATTTCTGTCCCCTCCCCTCCTCAGTAAGTACCTGCCTCCGATCTGATTTTCCTTTTTAAGTTCAGAGAAGTTCTGATCTGATTTTCTTCATTTCAGAGAAGTTTCTGATCTGATTTTCGGAAGTTCAGAGAAGTTGCTCCCAAGTCGATGCTTGTCGCCTCGTTAACAAGGGATCCGCTGCTCTTTCTTCCGAATCTTCGTGTTTATATTGCGCGATCTACGCTTCGGTGGCAACGAACAGTTATTCCAGTTCACATTTCATCGAGGGCGCATGATGAATACTAGAACGAACGAAAACCGAAAAAAGACCAGTTGCAGGTCTCGACGTGGGATTAGTATCGTATCTTTAGAGTCATTTTTGAAATTTTTGGAAAAAAAAAACTTTTCCGATGGCAAACTGTGCAAAGAGCCATAGTAGTAAGAAAATGGTTGAAGTTGCCCCATTGAGATAGTAGGCGTTTGTGCTGCAACGAGGCCGAAGAGTCGATTACCCAATGTCTATGGACATGCAAAACGATACAACAAATTTTGAAGGGGGGTTTGCGTATGCTTGCATGTGCTGTCACAGTCGAGAAGCTTGTAGATAACGATGGACTCGAAATACAAGAATATGACAATAAGAAAACAATATGAAAACAAAAATACTATACATTTTTATTACTAGAACCTTCAAGAACAAGAGCACTGAAGACTGACGTTTAACCATAATGGTTTAGTATGAGGGTTAGAGCCCCGTATATAATATCAGCCAGCACGCGCATGCCTGCCACTTGCATGCATGACACTTGGTGGTCATGCCCGAGCCTGAAAATTTGGGGATGGAACAAGTTGTTAACAGCTCTTGGATTATTACAATATTATCATATAAATAAATATGCAACAAATATTATAAATTATAAGAAATAAGGTAATATAATGGTTAGTTGCAATGCCTTTTATTTGAAAGTTTATAAGTTCAGACCTTATTCATATATGTCTTTCTAGTAGTAGTTTATGTATGTCCATGACATATCTTGCAAAAAGGAAAAATGATTCTATGGAGGCAGCAGATTGGTCTTCATGGGATCTAGTGGCCTGCATTAAATTCAAATTAAATAAAAACAAATTTCCGTTTACAAGATTCAAGAAAGATCATCATTAACATTGATGTAAAAGAACACGAGAAGCTATGTGGGTTGATAAGTCACACTACATTATAAAATGTTTGGAGGAAAATATGCAAGAGAGTTATGAAGGAGCTTTAACCCCTCTAGCAAAAGTAGTTTCATAAATTTACTCTAAACCAATCCATATGTTGAAGAGTCAATTCGATAGCATCTTTGGTGAGTCAAATGGCAGCAATAGATTAGAATTTATTAAGTATTGACAAAATTTTTTAGTTGTTTCACTTGTTTAATTTGACAATAAAATGAAACTTTTAGCCACCTTGCTAGCTTTTCACTCCCTCCAACTAGTCATAATAGCCTTTGATAATATATATGCTTACTTTGAACATTCGGTTCCCCGTTTTAGTAATAAAAGAACTTTTCAAATGGGAAAAAAAAAAAGATAATTAGTCAATGAAAATTGACCAAAGGTTGATGGACTTTTGTTGACTAATGTTAAAATCTCCACTGTATTTGTATTTGTCTCTATACTTTAAGAAGATGGACTTATTGAATAACATCATGTTCAAAAGACTCTTCAAGTGGTATTTTTCAATCCTAGCATATGTTGCTTAGCTTCACAATTGAAACTGATACATTCAGTCAAATATTTACACTACACAAAACAATGGCCTCGACCTCAAAATTTGGTATGGACATGCGTCTTGTGAAGTTTACTCTTAACTTTCTTTTGAGCCCAATAAAGTAAGTCATTAAATTATTTACGTTGGAAATCAAAATTATTGAGCTGAACCACTACAAAACTAAATTCTAATAATTCATTATGTAATAATACAAATCCTTAACTTGCCCCAATCTCTAACTGAACTAGATAACTTACATACATTTCGAATTAAGCTTTTCATTTTCAATAGCCTGATTTGGGTTGCAACGATTTGTGAACCTATTTCTGCTAGGGAGGCGGTTACAGCTCCTTACATAATTCTCTTGCATCGAATTTTCCAATCAAACCAAAAGGTAGCCAAAAGGTAGTGGAGTTTAACAGTTCCCATACCTTTTGATGGTCATTTATACCAAATGTCAGCGAGGTTTCCATCTAGTTTCCAACGAGAATGGTTCTTCCCCGAATCTTGTAAACCAAATTTGTTTTATCTAATTTGAATTTGCAGGTCCAATGTGCTGACCCCCATGCAATCCTTTTCCCTTCTACAATAGGTGCAAGCATATACAAAACCCACATCCAAATTTGTCGCACCTTCTTGCATGTCCATAAACAATGAGTAATTGATTCGTTGACACCTAGTATCTAAACTGGGCAACTTCAACCATTTTCTTACCGGTGTGGCTCTTTGCACGATAAGCCATTGGAATAGAATAATGTGTTGCGATTGTTTACCTATCCCACAAGTTCTTTCAGAAATTGTTCAAAAATTGCTTCGAGATGTGACAGTGATCCCGTGTTGGTCTTCTTTGGTATTGTTCTACTATGTTCGTGTGCCCCATACGAACTGTGTACTCAAGCAACTGATTACGCTGCTCTTTACCACCAACTCCATACAAACTTTAAAAAGCACTTCAAACTTCAAAACGCAAGAACTCTGTCTATCCAGATTCATTTCCTATCTAAAGTATTGGAGCATATCCAACCTTCCCCCATGTCCATGTTGTATCACGAATCGCAATCTCATGGAGTACAAAGGGTGTGCATTATGCAAGACATTTTCCTACAAATGCATGCGCTGACTAACTAAACCACAATTGTCTCTCATTATTATTACTACATAGAAATTCCAGAATGCCAGGGGCCGGATTTGTAAATATCTGAAACCATTGGCCCTCACTGACCGTTCGCTGTTTCCCGAAAGTACAAAATTTTCTTTCTCCTGTTTCGCATTCGAAATTTTCCCTCGCTGAAGCAGATCGTCGTCGTCGTCGCCGTCGCCGTCGCCGTCGCCCGCCTCCGCCACATCAGATCTCAACGTTCTGGAGCAGCCTCAGGTTCTCTCTCTCTCTCTCTCTCTCTCAGAGATCTCCGGAAAAACTTTCTCGGGTCGAAATTGCCTTTCAAGCCTTGGCACCCGGATTAACTGCAGGCTTCTGAGTACTTCGCAAAGCAAGATGCATTTGTTTGTCTCTCAGCAGGAGTTCCATGAGAGCGTAGATTCTTGCCTCCGGGGTGTGACACAACGTTGAGCTGGTTGTGGATGCTACGGAAGAACGTCCGCAGTGTAACACTGAAGAGGCTATGGAAGCTTAGGTTCAAGTAGAAAGAAATCGATGTTTGTGAAGTGGTATTCTCTACAGAAAGCACAGTCGGAAACCTAGAAAGAGGCGTTTGCAAGAGGTATTTGCCTTGACAAGGGTTAAGCGTTGCTTCTACTAAAAGACACAGTTTTCCAACCGGGAATTCGGACAATATTACGAGGATAAGAATGCTAGAACCAGCTTCAATGGAAGCCTATGCTCTTGTAGAACAGGTCACTGAAGGCAAAATATAAAACTGAAGTCTTTGCGGGAATTCGTAGGATGGAGGATACCTTCTACAATGCTTTGAATTCGTCACCAGACGAGCTGTTATGCTTAGCGGTGAAAAATAACTCGAGACCCAACAAAGCTTCTTTGAAAGTGGCTATCCACAGGAGTTCCAAGGAGCAAGCCATACGTCTATGTGGATCTCTCTCTACATTTTCTGATCTCCAAGTCCAAGCCTTTCAGAATCTCGACAGTGCTCAAAACGAGAATGTTGTTGATGAATTTAAGACGCCTTCTCCAAAACGAAAAAGAAGGAAAAGAGCTTGCAATGTTTCTTCATCTTCTTCTGCTTGTTCTCCTGAGAAAGGAAGAGGTAAGATAAGCAGAAAAGATTTCATCTTGTCTAACCTCAAGGCATGTGCCATTGTAACACATCTAGCTCTTAGTCATCCTAAAAAGGTTTTTCAACCATGTGATTTGTTTCCCACTGTTCAAACGTTACACGATCAGCTTGTTTACTTCGAAGATGATATTGAGCTTCAAGAAATCATTGCCACATTATGTGAAATATGGTGGAAAGATCATCACCCTGGTAGGGAATCATTAATTGCACAATCCCTTCCATTTTTGCTCTCAAAATCATTAGAATTTGGTAAAAAGACTCATGTGCATCGAGTCTACAACATGAGAGAAGCCTTTACACTCTTTGATTTCGTGGATGAGAGCATAGAAGATCTCAAACATCTGCTCATGAGATGCGTTCTCACACCAGCGTACCTTCGCTCAATTGATGGTTGCCGATTCATCACATTCCTCTTCAACATTAACGGACAACTAGCCAAAGAGCTTATAGTGATGGTCAAATCTCAGATCCCTTTTGGAAGGAAGTCAATACTCGAATCATATGGAGACATACTGTTTCGAGCATGGAAAGTCTCAAGCGATGATGGTAACCGTGGCATAATTGAAGAATTTTGTGTGCAAAGTTTGATCGAAGGAGCGGTATATGCCTCCTCGAAAACATTGGCATCTTCGATCCGTAAAGTTTTGGCTTCATTCACTGCACAAAGAACTCAGGCAGATGTTGAGGCTCTGCTTTTCCGGCTTCAAGAACCCATTTTATTCAGATCCCTTCAGGTGCATAACCATCTTGCAGCATAAATTTCTTAAATTAATAGCTATCACAATGACAGGAGATTATCTGGTGCCGTGATTGGTTTTGATAAGGTCATAATTGAGACTGTTACTCTGTTCGTCAACACTATTGTTTTTAATAGTGGGAAAGATGTTGTATTGCCTTCTCTTTCTCATCGCACATTATAGCCATTGCATCACATTATAATAATATGCATACGTGGTCTTATATCTCTAATTTTTCCTATTTATTGTCTGGACAGGTTGCCAATTCGAATGTCCGAAGGAATGCATTGCTTCTGCTGATTGATATGTTCCCTTTGGTAGACCCAGATGCTTCAAAAGAAGAGAATGATACGCTGTTAGACAAACAGTTTGTTTTCTTTGAGAAATTATTAATTGATCCATGTCCAGATGTAAGAGTTACTGCTGTTGAAGGTGTTTGTAGGATTCTTAGGTTGTTTTGGGAGGTAGTATCAGCTAGTACAACAGTGAAGCTGATTTCTAAACTTATAGATGAGACATCTCAAGACAAGTCCAGTACTGCTGTGAGATGTGCTGTCATACAAGGCATCACATATTTGCTAGATAACCCAGCTAGCCATGACTTAGCAAAAGCCCTTCTTCCACGGCTTGGATCTTTGTTTTCTGATTCTAACCTAGCAGTGAGGATAGCAGTTGTAGAGATGCTTATTGCTCTCAAAGGCATCCGTTCAATCTCATTTCTCAAGGTATATGCTACTTTATTCACTTAGTTAGATAAGCGGAAACTGTTTGGGAATGAGATCGATTCCTTGTTTGTGGTTCAATATGTTATAAGAATGAAATATGATTTAGGAACTGGCTAGTGAAGGTACTCGAACAACCCATTTGTGATGGTGTGATGATAAACTAAAGTTTATGTTTGTTTAACCCACAACCAAGAATTTAGAAATTGTAAAACAAGAACGTTAGCTGTTGCGATAACACTTTGATCACCCCTTACCACCTATTAGTTAAATCTCTCAGCATGAAAATTGCATATGAAATTGGAAATCGAACTTTATTCACCTAGTGTGCTTCGTTTTTTCTTCAGGTTGTAGGGTTGAAAACACTATTATCTGCCCTGGAAAGCGATAAGCCTCCACTTGCGCGGCGTATCACCAGACTTCTTATTCCATCATATTTCCCTGCAAAAGTCCCTGCTGCCCAAGCATGTAATCGTGTCCTTGCACTGATAAAGAGGTCTCATCATGCAGGTGCGCGGTTTTGTGAATGGGCAATGATGGAAGGTGTTCCCTTAAACTCGCTATTGGAACTTGTTAAGTTCTTTGTTTCTCACTTGGCATCTCCAAATAGGTTAGATGCCGAAGGAAGGGAAGGGATTTTCCTGGCTTTAAATAAACTCTGCCATAGTCTTGGAAAAGTGAAAGAGAAAGAGTTGAAGGCACTATTGGGGACTATTCTCACGAGAGAAACTTTGAAGTCGTTACTTGTTAATTCTACCACCACTCCATCGCGAACCTCTGTTGTGCTGTTGGTCTCTCTTATAGCCCCAACAGATGTGCCTGAGCTCTTTGAATATTGTAGTAGTCTTGTAATTAACTCTGTAAATGATGCTCTTAGTCCCTTAGATTGCTATGAAGCAAGAGCTGTTCACTCTCTGATGCTAGCATGGGGTGGTTTCGATGACCTTATCAGTGCACTCATTCACATTCTCACCCAAGTTGCCTCAAACACATCAGATTCTGTGATCCCTTTCTCATCAAGCTCTGAAAAATCCTTAAAGAGAACCAGGTCTCAAATCAAGGGCAATAAATCTCCTTGGACGGATTCCATGAGCAAGAGATTTAACTCAGCAAAAGGGAAGAAAGCAGCTACTGGTTCAGAAGGTGGCCAATCTACAAAAAGTCTCACATGTGCTATAAGGGCCGCATGGCATGTGGACAACCTATTGGAAATGGATGAAACTAGAAGTGCACTTCTTGCCCATGAACGTCTTCCTGTTTTGGTGTCAATGCTAAGGAAGACAGTTCATTCTGTTTTGCATAACAGCTTAGATCTTCAGGTTTCTGATTTTTTAAAAGCCTCGTCAATCAGAGCTTACACCGCCCTTACGATCCACACATCCCTTCGAAAGAGAAGTGGTCAAAGAGTAGCTTCGACTTCAAGTTCAGAAGAACAGCAGGTAAGTGTACTCTCATCAAGGGGAAATATTCATAGAAACTCTATCTTATTCTATTAACGAAGTGGAGGGTTTGCCGAAATGGAATGCCCTGATCAAACATCTGCTCCAAAGGAGTTGTCCAAGGACACTGGGGGGTATTGATAAGTAGAATTTGGTGATGTACAGCATTTACTCCCCTTTTTTTAACATTGAGAACTTCTGCATCAGGATCCTATTACAGCTGTTTGCAGGGAGGTGATGCAATGGTCAATGGGTCTGCAAAATTTCTCGGTTCCAAGAAGCCCACTTCCCAATGTAAGGAAGAAAACCAAATACACAAGGACCTTGCGATCTCGACAGAGAGAACCACTGACCGACATATCAAATAATACTACCCATGGTAACCATCTGTATATGTGTGTTACGTAATTAACAAACTTGATTTGTTTTCTGACCTACTTGAATCTATGTAAATTGCAGATGACTCAAGCTGTAGTAGCTCATCTGAGGTTCGCATGTTTCTAAACAGGATTAATTTATCAAATATTTCGCTAGATAGTTTGTCACATTTTTTTTCTCTAAACTTGGTCAAAGATAATGCCGTTTGGGAGGCTTGGTTAGAGCTCATAATCAAGCTATTAAACTGGACTAGGAGCTGGTTGAAAACCTGGGAAGGGGAGGACTTCAAAAATTGGAAGAAAGAATGTAATTCACAGTGTAAGGATTTGCTGTCATCTGTTAGAGAGACAGCAACTCAAGGTGCAAAAATGCTCTATGTGAGCCTACGGAATGACGCTGGAAGAGCTACTCAATATGCCGGTATAGCAAATGATCTTCTAGATCTGATCATATATAGTGATAACTTCTTCGGTTCCAAGGCAGCAGCATCCTTGTTGGTTTCTATCAAACCATGGGTTCCAGATATTTTTATCTGCATCTCATCTTCAATTAAAGCTGTGGGTGTGACCCAGGAGCTATCCCTTCACGGCTGTGATGCTCTGTCTGGCAATGAAGTTGGTAAGATAGTATCAAGGCTCTGGGTTGCTAGTTTGTCCAAGACAGCCTTCGAATCAATGAAACGCTGTAAGCCTGAAGCTAGAGAAAATGCACCGGAAATTCCCCAAGACAAAGAAAATAAAATACATGAAAGGTCTTGCTTTCCAATACAGTTTCTTGATGAAATGAGCAATCTATTAAGAAGGGGAGATTCAATGGTTTTGGAAGGCATATCATCCCTCTACTTGTTGCAAGCTCTGGTTTCATCACAGGTGGAAGACTATTGCACTGCACTTGGTGCTTTAGATATTGTTTATACAAAGTTACTGTTGCCAAGTAAGTCTTTGAAGCCAACACTTTCTGAGACCGACCAAGAGGTTTGTGAAGAGCTAAAGAAACATATTGATAGAAGGATGGAAGAAGTCGAGATATCAAGCAGCGAGGATGAGCAAAGGAGGACGATAATGCTGAACATTAAGACAATAGTTGAAAATCTGCCTGGAATGGCAAACATTAGATGACCGCAAGAGGAACTTGACGATGTAAGTACTATGTAACTCCAAGCTAACATACCTTTTGACCAGCTCTTGTTTTCTCTTCATTTTGAGGTTCGTTTTGGAAGATGAATAGAACGTCTTGTTCATTTCATGTTCTTCTCTCTTCATGGGAAATCCTTCCCTCCATTCCATGTAAATGCTAAATTATTGAAACATGTGGAATTATGATTGGGTCCCTTCTCGAAAATGTATTCAAATCATCAGGATTCAGGAGCAAGCAGTGGGCAGCATGCCAATGATATGCGGTATAACAAGCCGTCAATTGCAAATCAATGCTTGGGGTGGTAGCAGAGTGGTCGTCTAGGAGCTTGAGAATGTCTTTGCCTCAGACAGGAACTCATTCCTAGCTTTGACAAAGCTAGTGGGGAACATTATACTGTGCTACAGGTCCCCTTCATTATGGTGATGAATATATAAAAGTTTGTATGATGTAGACCATTCATTTTCTCATACCATTCAGTAACGGTAGTTTTTTCCCCCCCTACATTCTTTGCTGGCAGCAGCTGCTGCTGATAATTTCCACTCTGGCAGCTGCTGCTGGTAAGGCCTACCTCCCCTGCATCTGCTTGAAAATATGTACACATCCGAATCTGGTGATTTCAACTTCCCATATGTGTTTGTTCATTTTTGGAGCCAGGTTTTGTTAGCAGATAGATAGATAGTTTCTGGAACCCCTTTTTTTCTGTATTCAAGTACCATATTGTCTTCATGTTCCGAAGCTTTTCTGCCCATTCCATTGAGATTGGGCAGGGAGCAACAAACATCTGAATCTGGTGATTTCAACTTCCCATATATGTTTGTTCAATTTTGGAGCCAGCTTTTGTTAGCAGGATAGATAGATGGTTTCTGGACCCCCTTTTTTTTCTGAATTCAAGTACCATCTTGTCTTCATGTTCCGAAGCTTTTCTGCCCATTCCATTGAATTGGGCAAGGAGCAACAAACATTACATGTGCGTTTCTGGGCACCGCATGCTCATTGCCAGGGCTAGCTCTTTCTTTGCCCCATCAGGCTGCTCTTTAGTTTCTGTGCCACCATCATCGGAAATCGCAAGATTCTTCGCGTCTAGTCGAATCGCTGTCCACTGGACGCGATTTTTGTGCACGCATCTGCCCTTTTACGTGTTCCCGAGAAGCGAATCAATCTTTGTAATCATGGCTTACAATGCGGGGAAAATATCGGCTTACAAGAGTGCGAAGCAGATATGAATTGGTGTGGAATACAGGATTTGCCGCCATGGTATTTTCTACGAGGTTTGAGAACCTGTCGGATGATGGATTGATTGGTCAAGACTTCTATGGGCCCAATACCTTGTAGTGACTTGGAAACTCTCGTGTTTAAGAAGGCGCTCCGGTTGAATGCTTGGGATACCGACTTGGAATTGGACGTACTCTTGACCACATCACTAACTGCTTCTGCGCGAAGCTCTTTTATGGGCCGGTAAAAAAAAAGGAACCGCGATTTTTATGGGGCCTATATTGGTGATGGGTCTCCTCGACGATCTGATACCGAAGTAGTGTGCTTCGCGGCTTCTTCTGCAGCTTCCACTGTTGCATATAAAGGAGAACACTTTTGTCGCTCACGATTCAAGCCCCTCCTTCCTCTCTCGCTTCAATCCATCTCACCTAATCCTGTATCACGGCGTACACGAATGAAACGGAGATGGATTGTTTTGCGACTGTTCCATCGCTGCGGAAGGACAGACGTTTTGTCGCAAGTTTTGACACGGGGGGCGGGGTTCTGGTCCAGACTCCACTCCGTTCTTGGTCTGGTCCAGTCCCAAAGGTAGGTTCGATGGTGGGGTCGACGAAGTTACATCGAATAGAGTTAAGCGAAGTAATGAGGTTGTCGGAAGCAATGTATCTGCCCATATGGATCATTCCATTGAATGCCTGTAAAGTTCGTTAGCTCTCTGCTCTGCTCTGCTCTGATCTGTCTGCTCTGATCTGTCAGCTCGATGAGCTCAAGGGCATTAGAATGGTGATTCCATGCCCCTGGCTTTGAGTCATGCCATGGCAATGCATGGCATGGGACTAGCCAATGATCGACGATGCTTTTTTAAGATCGATGATCTCTACTGTGCCCAAGAGTCGTCCCACACAGACATTCAATTTGTCGTTCTCACATTCATTCATTCAATTTGTAACAGGATTCTCTCCCCTCCGACTTCCAAACACATCTACAGCGTCGGCAAATAAACACAAAAATGCGCTCGATCGATCCATCTAGAATCTCGAAAACGGAAGATCTTGATGAGATCTTCGGACGTGGTCCCCCCCTCCGTCCCTTGAGCACTTTGTTGTGTAAAAAAGAAGAGAAGGAAGGCAAAAGAAAAGAAAGTCAATGTCCGAGCTTTTGGCCGTGGACGGATTATGGTCTTGATTTGTGCACACTTTGTCTGAGATTTGCTCCCAAAAGTCAATGTTCACACTTGAAGAGCACACACACACACACACAGACAATATGCTGTTTTCTTTTATTGCATTAGGTCCACTTGATTGGATATAGTAGTAGTCTTGGCTCTTCTAAAAGAGTGTGTAGAACAAGGCAAGCTGGGATACGGTTAGCAGAATAGGCGTAGTAAGAAAATGGCGGATAAGAAGATTGTACGTTTTTAATCGAGCATCGACATGTTCTGTGGAAGATGTATGCTTTGGGTGGTTAGAAGAGGGGATAGTTTTACAAGTCCTGATACCGCTTTTACGGTCCTTACCGAGAGCAAGGGGCACTGCTATACCTGGCTAGGATCGAACTCACAATCTCTTTGACCTCGTTGCCTTCTCGAGTGCGTACCTGGGGCTCTAGTCTCGGCACAATTGGCCATTGAAACGCGTCCCGGAAATTTAGCAGCAGTCGAATCTTGATGATGGCATTCTGGTTATGTGCTCGTGGCAGCGGCAGCCGCCTTAGGCTATGGCCAGGTTTAGGGTTTAGGGTTTAGGGTTTAGGGTTTTAGGGGTTTAGGGTTTTAGGGGTTTAGGGTTTTAGGGTTTAGGGTTTTAGGGTTTAGGGTTTTAGGGTTTTAGGGTTTAGGGTTTAGGGATGGGGTCCAAACCCTTCAAATGTGTCAAATGATGAATCAATCCCATAGTGAGGGGGAGGAAAGGGGTGGATGTGTGGTAGGTAGCAAGAGATAAGAAGGAAGAGCCAGTACACAGAACCCTTCTTCTTCTTCTTCTTCTTCTTCTTTTAATAAGTCAAAGCAATGGCCATCCATCCATCCATACATACATCCACATCCACATCCAGTACTACCACTAAAACCTCCTCACCATCCATTCATTCATGGATAGATACATGCTTCTTCTTCTTCTTCCTTCTTCTTTCTTCTTCTTCCTTCTGCTTCCCTCAATTAATTCCCCCTTTTGACTTTACAAACAAAAACAGGGAGGGGGATTAACAGCACCCAAACCCTTGAATTCTCTACCCTCTATACCCCCCCCCCCCCCCATCTGTCTATCTGCATCTATTCATCCATCATCCAGCTATCTATGCATTACATACATAGCCTCTCTTTTTCTCTCTCTCTCACACTCACTTGCATTGACTGAATTGTTTGCATTTAATCAAGGGGATTGGAGGGGGAGAGCCATTATTTCCCTTTCTTCTTTCTTCCTTTCTTTCTTCTTCCTTCTTCCCTTCTTCTTACATATATATATATATATATATATATATGCTCCTTTTCTTTTTCTTTGCCTTGCATTCTTCCTTTCAGGCAAAGAAGGAAAAAAGCAGTGTTTTCTTTGTTTATCTGCTGTTGTTGTTTTTTGTTGGTTGGTTGTGGCCACATTATTCTTATTATTATTCCTCATTGTGTGTGTGTGTGTGTGTGTGTTGACTATTTTGAATGATTTTAAATCTCTAGTTTTTTTTGGTCCCCCATTTTCTCTTCTGATTTGTATTCATTCCTATTCTCCTTTCATAGATAGTCTTCTCCTTTTCTCCCTTCCTTTCCCCTCTTCCTCTTCCCTTCCTTTCCCTGTTCCTTCCTCCTCTGCACCACTTCAGAGCCCACCATAGCTATTAGCTCCTCTTCTCAGATCTTCTCCTTCTTCTTCTTCTGTATGTGTCTCAAGCTGCTTGTCATCTGATCCCCCCCCCTCCTTCCTGCTCCTCCCTCGAGAGGTCTATGGCCATGGCGATGGAGCTGCTGGATTACAACAGGCTGTCCGCAGTGCAGCGCGAGAGAGATGCAAAGGAGGCAGCTTCCCAGGGCCTCCAGAACATGCAGCGCCTCATCGACCTTCTCTCCCAGGGCGGCGGCGGCGGCGGCGGCGGCAATGGCGGAAGCAGCAGCTACCTCCACCATCACCATCACCATCACCATCACCATCAGCAGCAGCAGCAGCAGCAGCAGCAGCATTACAGCAGCAGCAGTAGTAGCCGAGGAGGAGGAGGAGG
>JBBBWG010009002.1:60247-71153 GCA_037176905.1 Azolla pinnata | reverse complement strand
GGAGGAGCGGAGGTTGAAGGACGACTGCTCCGTCATGGCGGACGCGGCCATCGCCAAGTTCAGGGAGGTGGTGTCGATCCTGGGGAGGTCGGGGCATGCCAGGTTCCGGCGGAGGGCGAGCTCCAGCGATGGCGGCATCTCAGAGGCGGCGCTCATGGAGGCGACGACGACGACGACGACGACGACGACGACGACGACGACGAGCCGCCATAGCTGCTTCTTCCCCGGCTTCAAGAAGCATGATGATGATCCTCCATGCGCCATGGCTCTTCTACCTCCTCCTCCCCAGTTCCTCTCCCCTGCTCCGTTCGACCTCGCCCTTCTCGCCCCCACGCTCACCAAATCCCACAGCTTCCATTGCCCTCCTCGCTCCTCCAGCAGCAGCAGCAGCAGCAGCTCCATCCTCTCGCTCTCCCACCTCTCCCTCCCCTGCTCCTCCTCCTCCACCACCGGATCGTTCCTGTCCTCTCTCAGCGTCGACGCCCATCGCCATGGCGCCTCCGCGCTGGGGAAACCCCCCTTGTCCTCCTCCTCCTCCTCCTTCCCCTCCAAGAAGAAGGCGCCTTGCTCCCTGGCGGCATCGGACGCCCTCGGCCGCGGCGGGAAGTGCCACGGCGGGAAGTGCCATTGCTCCAAACGAAGGTCGGATTTCTTTCTCCAACACGACACACCACGAGATCGCTCACATTCTGCCCTCACCGAGTCCCCTTAAATCGTCCCCGCTTCTTTCTTGCCCTGTGATCGATCACATCGGGATCGATTTTGATTTGCCCGAAACAAATGGTGCAGGAAATCGAGGAACAAGCGGGCCATCCGGGTGCCTGCGATCAGCTCCAAGATGGCCGACATTCCAGCCGACGATTTCTCGTGGAGGAAGTACGGGCAGAAGCCCATCAAAGGTTCGCCCCATCCAAGGTACTTTGAAATCATCTCTGCTTCTTCTGCTTCTTTCTTCTTCTTTCTTCCAATGGGCGCCCATGCACGAAGGAACTATCACATCGTAGCATGTATCGTCCTTGCAACGACGATGATGAATGACGATGGTGGTGCTGAATGGTGATGAATGATGATGGTGGTGGTGGTGATGATGGTCACGGTGGCTTTGAATGATGCTGGTGATGGTGACGACGGTGGTGATTATGATGGTGATGACGAATGGTGATGAATGATGCTGGTGATGACGAGTGATGATCATGATGATGGTGAGTGACGATGCCGGTGATGACGAATGGTGATGAATGATGATGGTTAGTGACGATGCTGGTGATGACGAATGATGATGATGATGATGGTGATGGTGACGGTAGTGGCGATGGTGGACGATGTTGGTGATGGTGGCGGTGGTGAATGATGATGGTGATGGTGACGGTAGTGGCGATGGTGGACGATGTTGGTGATGGTGGCGGTGGTGAATGATGATGGTGATGAAGGTGATGATTGATGATGGTGGTGGTGGTGGCGATGATGGATGATGATGATGGCGGTGGTGAATGATGATGGTGATGGTGGTGATGGTTGGTGATGATGATGGCGGTAGCGATGATGGATGATGATGACTGCGGTCGTGAATGATGATGGTGATGATGGTCATGTAATGTGATGATTGATGATGGTGGTGGTGGTGGCGATGATGGATGATGATGGCGGTGGTGAGTGATGATGGTGATGGTGGTGATGGTTGGTGATGATGATGGCGGTGGCGATGATGGATGATGATGACTGCGGTGGTGAATGATGATGGTGATGATGGTGATGGTTGGTGATGATGATGGTGGTGGCGATGACAGAAGATGATGACTGTGGTGGTGAATGATGATGGTGATGATTGATGATGATGATTGGTGATGATTGATGATGATGATTGATGATGATGGCGGTGGCGACGATGGATGATGATGACGGTAGAGGTGAATGATGATGGTGATGATGGTGAATGATGATGGTGATGATGGTGAATGATGATGGTGATGATGGTGAATGATGATGGTGATGATGGTGTTGATAGGGGCTACTACAAGTGCAGCACGGTGCGCGGATGCCCGGCACGGAAGCACGTGGAGCGTGCGCCCGACGACCCCAACATGCTCATCGTTACGTATGAGGGCGAGCACAATCACTTGCAGATGATGGCGATGGCTTCCAATGCGGCCGGCGATCCGGCCGCCGCAGTGTGAACGCGATATTTCGCCCCCGCCCATGCTCATTCGATGGACGATTTATTAGTTTTGGGCGGACATTGATTTGATTGTTGTCCGCCCGCCCGCCCGCCCCCTTGACTCGCTTGTCCCTCCACACCCTCTTCTTCTTCTCCGTAACTAACATACATACACACACTATATCACATCAGAATCTTTTATATACATTTAGGAGGTCTCATGGAAAAAAAAAGGGGGAAAACAAAAACAAGACAAAACAAAGGGATTTTTTTGATAGAGCATCCGTGGTTTTTCTTTCTCTCAAGTTTTTGTCGCCGATCCTCGTAGCAGCAGCGCTTGGGGGGGGGGGGTGTGAGTGAGCTCCTTGTGTTGTTTCATCTTGTGCCGGATGCGATCGAATTCGCAGCGAATGCCAAGCTTGATTAGAAGAAGAAGAAGAAGAAGAAAGAGACATTTGTTTGGACTTGGTTTTGGACTTCTTGTTGCCCTTCTTCTTCTTCTTCTTCTTCTTCTTCTTCTTCTTCTTCTTCTACGCATTTGGCTGATGCCCGTCCAGCCTCATCTACTGCGAGACGCCGAATGGGCACGATGGAACTAACGGTGGCCGCTGACGATGCCGCTGACAATCATGATGCGGCCGACAATAGCGATGTGATTATGATGATGACCTTGGTATAATAATCCTTGCGGTGATCGCGGCGGTTATGATTATGTCCATGAAAGGGAGAATCCAATGTCCAATGTGGACCTTTGCCCACACGTGTGCATATGGATGGAATATGTGTGCGTGCGTCTATGGATGGGGATGCATGCATGCATGCATGCGCGCGTCTGGAGGGATGGATGTGCGCGTGGGTGGATGCATGGCATGCTCTTTCTACATGCGCGTGCGTTGTTTCTATGCTATGGATGCATGGGTGGAACCGTGGACGGATGCACGGATGCATGCATGCATGCATGCATGCTCGCGTGGCTTGGATGCATGTATGTCGAATGGATGGATGCATATGTGGATGTTGCGCTGCTTTTTTTGTTTTTGTTTTTTTTTTGTGGTTCAAATGTCAAAAAAAACCAAAGGTGGCGCCGCTGGAAAACAAATAATAAAATTTAAACAGCGCAATAAAATAAATAGGGAAAAAACCAGAACGTAAATAAAAAGAAACCATTTAATTATTAAGAAAAGCGCCCGCGAAAAAAAGAAAAAAGAAAAACCAGAAACCTAAAAAGTCAAACTAATATGCCCTTTTTTCCGTGATGACAACGACAACCCACAAAAACACACATCAATGCGACGCATGCATGCATGCAATGCATGCGGGGGTGCATGGCATGCCATGCGTGTGCATGCGTCTGATGGAAGCATGCATCCGATGCATGCATGCATGCATGCGTCGGATCCAAATCTACACACGGTTTTGTTGACTTTTTGCAGAAGGATGGTGACTCGCCATCAATTTTTTGCCATCACCACCATCATCATCATCGTTGCCATCATCACCATCGCTGCCATTCGTCGACATCCGGATGATGGACGGATGGATGGACGGATGGATGGATGGATGGATGGATGGATGGATGGGATGATGGTGCCCGGAGCGGGAAGGGCACGGAGGGAGGTCGCGAGTTCGAATCCCGTCTACGCGCAAAACTCATAGGATGAACCTTGAGATCAAAATCAAATAAGAAAAGCAACGGTCAGTAAGAAGGGTCACATTTAAAACTATACCCCCCCTAATAATCATCATAAGAAGGGTCTAGTACGACTTGTCTTGATAATGGCCCTGGTTACAAGCAACAGCAACAATCGTTAATAATAATAACAATAATTAACAATATGATTACAACAACAACAAGAGTCAGAATCATCATCATCACCACAAGTGTGCATTGCATTTGATGGCGCCTGAATCAAAAGTAGAAAACGATGCATACATCGTGGGCATCAATCAATCCGCAATAGACCTACAGTACTACCCAACCCCCCTCGGAAACCCATGAACTGAACTTATAGGGGCCTCCGGCTTAAATTGAATATTAACAAAACACACACCCACAAAAAAAAAAAAAAAAGCAGAAGAAGAAGAAGAAGATGATGAGGATGAAACGGGCTTAGAAAATGGATTTATTTTACATCTTTCCGAAGTGATTTTAGAAGAGGGCTTTAAAGTCATAGTGATAGTAGTAGTAACAGTAGTAATTATAAGAGCATAGCCATGTAATGCAATTATAAGAGCATAGCCATGTATCAATACATGAC
The DNA here is from genome assembly GCA_037176905.1 of Azolla pinnata. Lineage (NCBI taxonomy): Eukaryota > Viridiplantae > Streptophyta > Polypodiopsida > Salviniales > Salviniaceae > Azolla > Azolla pinnata. The sequence goes on along the minus strand of JBBBWG010009002.1, from coordinate 66,740 downwards.
AAGCGTACTATGCATTGCATATCTAGAGTATTAGAATTGTCCATGGGTAGATAAGATGTATATAGTATTCCGGTCAAGGATCGGATGCAGATGATACGCTGACAAATGCCGGACACAATGGCACGGTAGAGAGAATCCGCCCCATGAACCCTACGTATGTGCGTCTGTGTCTGTCTCTGTGTGTCTGAGGACAAGTCTTTGTTGTTTTGTGCATTGGAACCACTCAGAGAGAGGATCTTTTGTCTTCAATCGTCGAGAAACCTGATGATACCCTAAAACTAGCGGCGATTGCACCTCCCATCCCACCCCCCCAATCCGATTGCATCGGATTTTCCTTTTCGCGTTTGCAATCAGCTGATGGGACAGAACGAATGCTTCCCACATAACCTTTCTAGTATGGCGAACGAGTTCGGACCATTCAGCATCATGCCCACTACCAGCTGCGAAATGTTCGAACGTTCGAGATCCCCCATCGGCTCGGTCACTCCAGATGCCAATCTAGTTCTTACCGTCCGGAACTGCCGATCTCTGTTCACGACGAAGCCGTTCTCTCTTCTATTTCTCGGCTCCTGCATGAAACTGTTGCCGATGGCAAGATCGTGACCTGCTCCAATTACGTTCCTATCGATATGGTCGCACACCATTTTTACTATGCATCATCGACGCATGTCTCCAATACAAAAGGCATGGACATGCAGATCTCGGATTACACCTAAAGTATAGACGGGGCGTTCTGGAACGATCGGGCACCCGATTCCATCGCGAGAGGGCCGGTTCCGTGGCCTCGTTAGGCAGTATTAATACAGCTACATAACGCTGCGATCTGAAACGCTCAATATCGATCGATCGATCGTGCAACGGTTTCGGAGCTGAGGCCACGATTCCGATCCTCGATGTCGGTTGAGTTGTCGGTCGCTGCTGCATCATGACGCATGAACAATGTGTTTGGGATTGATTATGTATATACAAGGAAGAAGAAGAAGAAGAAGAAGAAGAAGAAGAAGAAGAAGGAGGAGGAGGAGGAGGAGGAATGAATGGATCTGAGCGAGGGGCATTTTGGGCAGTTCCCGAATGTTGTAGGAGGGGTATTCCTGTAAATATGTGAAACCAAACCATGACCCTTCTGATGCGGATGCGGATGCGGATGCTGCTGCTGCTGGCGATGGCGGGGCAGGAGCAGGAGCAGGAGCAGGAGGTCGTTTTGAAGCACGACGAGCTCTTCCGCTACCTCCATGACATGCTGAAGCAGGTCCGGGCATCCCATCTCCATTCCACATTCGTCTTCTGTTTCCAGGGTCTTCTAATCCTCCGTTCCTACCTTGTTTTCTCCTTGTTTCTTGGTTTTTGCCCCCCTTTGCAGATCGAGGAGGGAGCAGGCGAGCCCGATTTGGAGTTAAGGGAGACCATATCCTCTCTAAGGAAGGAGACCACGCGAGCGCCCACCGTTGACAAGCGCCTCGGTGATGTAAGTCCCGCCCTCTTCCTTTTTGCCCCCAAAATTCTCTCATTCTTTTGTCCTCAAATCGATGCACGAATCGCTTCTCTCATCACCATCCATCGTCGTTGTCCTTATTTTCAAATCTTGCCGATTGGTTCGTTATTCCCATAGATGTTTCCGGAACATGGATGGTAAACGGAAGAACATCGTACCGGGATATGCGATGATTTCTGAATCTTCTTTGTTTGGCATTTTCCGAGAAGATCTATGCTAAGGTTCCAACGCAGTCAGCCCTTGCTTCGTTTGAAAGATTACAGTTTGGGAGCTGTGGACTGGTTTCTGTAGATCGTTCTCATTTGTCCACCTATTGGCAGTCAATGCTCAAGCAAACAGTTTGTAGAAATACAGAAGAAAAATAGATCTAAAGCATATAAAAAAGCGCGCAGTTTGGTGCGTCAAGGACTGCAGAAATCAATAAAAAAATGCTTGATAGTGGCAACAAAACATGTCACTATTTGTCTTAGACTTCATTTTATCGTCCGAGTAAACAGTGAATCAGCATATAAACTGCTCGAAAAACGTAGCACAAATGATTTGCTAATGAATTGCTTTGCAGAAAACTTCAATGTACGTACAAAATGGAGCAACAGCATATCTTCTCTTCAGTAGATTTCTCTGATGTAGATTCTTCAGCTCAGTACCAAGACCCATATTCCGAAGATGAGAATCACTATTCTACTGGGCAGATGTATTTTATCAGCGTCTGAAAAAGCATTCTTTGTTTTTCTTGTGTGCACGCAGCTAGAGATTGCTCAAGAGCTCGACAAGTTATCAGCGAAGCTTGATTGCATCGAACAAACCATAGCACCGTCTCTCCTTGATCCGCAAGTCCAGAGACTGTTGAGTGCTACTGCTGATCTATGGATTCCCACAATCACGGCGTCCTCGGACGAGCGAATCTCCATTGCATCTGCCTCAAACTCTGAGATACCTAACAAGGACAACATTGTGGTTGCTAAGGAGTCCGAAGAATGAATTTAGGGGCAGGTATTGAAATGCATGGCTTCCTCGAGGTGGGTCAAATCGAGGTTTTCAAGCATGTATTATGATTAATAATGGCTGGATCAGCTGTTTCCATTGTTTGGCCCCATTGGCATCCCTACCGTGGTGACGAAGTGTAGTTTTCCAAAGGCTTATCAAGCAAGCCGTGCAAATAGAGGTGGAAAGCTAACACATTGGTAATGTGTCTAAGCTTTTGAAATGAAAGCAGCTACTTGACGAAGCGAAGCCAGTTTACCATTTTCTCAGTCCTTGTACATTGGCTTATTTGGTCATCTAATCAAAACGTGTAATCGACGTTCGTGTGAATATGTTAAAAGCTGACTATCTGGTAGATCAGCTGTTCACTCATGGATCTACATGTACATGCGATTATCTTAACTTGGGTATGTTGGTCTTATTGACATACGATGTTTTCTACCGCCACTTCATCGGAATCGACGGTTAGCGCTACCATTTACATACTCTTTGCCATTGTCCAAATGTTGCTGCTGTTTAGGCCATTTTTTTACATCTGATTTGTACAAACTATCTCTCGTTTCATGCCTTGTTTGTTTGATCGGTCAGCACGGAGGTTTTCGGACCTCCGGAACAAGAACACGCTTGAACATGTGGGTCTATGTATAACAGAATCGGATTCAAACGCTCCGAAGGGGTACTTCAAAGCCAAAAACCATGATCCGTTCTCGCAAAGAGGTTCCTGACAAAATGGCGTTGACACCAGGGGTGCGAAGCCGTTTGAATGGTTTTTCGACGCGAACAACCTTGCTCCGATGACTACGGAAGGTATCGATATGCGGCTTCCGGAGCTTGTACTCGCATCGTAATCTGCATACTTGTTTGTTCCTCTATCCATATTTGCTCTTGCTCTTGCTCTTGCTCTTGCTCTTGCTCTTCTCTTCTCTTCTCTTTTCTGATCAGGAGTTGCTTCTGATCACATGTTCACTAGTTTTCATTATTTGTGTTTATGTCCTCCCCCTCATATTTTTTGGTCTTCTTCATATTTTTGGTCGTCTTCTTCATCAAACATTTCCTGCATATGTTCTCAGGAAAACAGAGCAGCGCCATGGCTCCCGCTCAGACGCACGAAGGCGATCCGCTCATCGTCGGCTACCCTGCCCACATCTTAAACCCCGTCGATGGCACACCCCTGCTTCTCCTCCTCCCTTCTCGCCGAGCTCGCCACAACCATCATCACGCAGGGGCGTTCTCTTCTTCTTCTTCTTCTTCTTCTTCCTCCTCCTCCTCCTCCTACTTCTTTTTCTGTTTCTTCATCCTTTTTTGCCTGGCTGGGTCTGCTGCTTTCCTCATGTGGCCTCGCACCATCGAGATGTCGGAAGTCGGCATGAATTTGGGCAAAATTCGCTTCGATGTCAAGAAAAAAGATAAAGACTCCCTAATCCCGCAAGTGTTCCTCGACATGTCGCTCGATCTCTCTCTGCAAGCCCGGAACCCGAATTTCTTCGGTGTCACATATGATACCCTAGAAGTGAAGATACTGTTCGAGGGCGATGAGCTCGGACGGATGCGATCAAATGGTGTGGTTTTGGACCCTCTTAGTACCTCTAACGTGAATGCAACGCTCGATCTGAATGGATATCAGATTACTAGTAATGTGCTCAAACTTCTTGTTGATGTCGCAAGTGGAACTTTGCCCCTTCGGACAATCACAACTTTTGATGGACATATTAGTATGCTTTTCTTCCCTCTACCTCTTCAGGTAAAACTCTGCCTTTTTTCAGCATCTCCAATACCTTTGGGTTTATTTTCTTTGTTTCTGATTTGATGAAATTTTAATGATTTGGGTGTGAGAAAGGATTTTTTTACCTTAGCTATAAAATTGGAGTTTGGGTAGTAAATGAGTGATTTCGGAAACTTTGAAGGGTAATCACTATCCTAAAGTTACGAATTTGAGTATATGTAGTGAATATTGCATGTTTGAGGGACTATGAAAAGTTAATCTTTCTGATGCTTCAATTTGTATATGTTAGTAAATAAGTAATTGGATCACATGTTCTACCTCATTGGTGTTTTAAGGTTTCAGGCGTCTCTAATAAATGGATATTTAGCAAGATGTTACTATGAGAATAGCTTAACGCACTGTTAATTTCTGTCGAGATTTGGTGATTCTTTCCAATATTCCCCATACTTTTCCAATCACAACTGTGATCCAAGAATGTATAGACAGTTGTTACACTCCACATAGAACTTTCCACCACATTGTCTTCTTTGCTCATATAGCTTTTTCAATATCTCTCCCCTTGCATCACTCCTTGAACTATTAAGATAACGAAAGACTTCCAAGCTTCCTCTATCAGATGCAAGTGGATTTACAAAACAATTGATCCCTTAAAAGAGCAAGAGAAATCCTTGACATGGCTTGTGTATCCTTGATAGCCCATTTCTTTTTATCTGGAGTAGTAGGAGAGGCTGTGGTTGGATATTGATAGCAATCAGTATTTAAACTAATCCACGCAATAGTTATGCCCTGTATTAATAAGAATGAAGTTCCATCTCTTTGATAGAAATACATTCTTTAGCAGATAAAGTTACTTCAATTATATAGGTTTTTCCTCTCGTTACTGAAGGAGTATTAAGAAAATTGAAATTATCAATTTCTTTCTTCTGTAATCGATGTGGCAAGTTTTTGGGCATCCTGCTCAGGGATGGGATCTCTCAAGTTGATAATGCAGTAGTTTTTTGACGTCATGGGTTTACCTTTCCCCCATTCTGAATTGGATTGAGATGTCATCATTTCAATCAACGAAGAATGCATCCTCCCAAATATGCTCAAACTTGTGATCAATCAGTTAATAGATGAACTGCTTTACCAGTGAGATACTGAGGAAAAAGAAAGGGTGTTTTGTTTTTTCCCCTCAATGGGCATCTATATCGTTTCCCTTTTACAGTGGCCAAGGGTGTGGGTAGAATTCTCTATGAGTGAGTCTGGTTTTCCCATTCGTTGATTAACATAGTTTTATGGTACGGCATAATGTATATGAGAGGGATGCATACAATACATCGGCATTTTAGAATAGCCTCATTCACCAGGAAGTGCCATTGAGGCATTGAAGTAAAAGCAATGTGCCATTCATCGTCCGGATGATTTCTCCATATCATGTCTAAATAGAACTCAATATCTTACCTTTTTGTGTCCTTTTTACTTGTTATTGGGATTCTTTGAAACTCCAGGAAGCCAATGCAAGTTAGTTAGATATTTAAATATACTCTAGGGACCTCTCCAAGACCACGTTCTAGATTGGAAGTAGTACAGCCCCAACCGGTAGGAGCATGCGTTCTGATTGTCTATTGCCTTGATGGACTTAATAAGAGGGCACATTGATAATTTGAGATAAGCTATTCTACATTTGAGTCCTCATTGGGGACAAGCTCCAGGAATGAAGACAAAAAGTCTGGTTTTTCCGTCTAAGTGAGAAATGTTTAAATAGTAGAACATTAGAAAGTAAAAGCTAAGCTAAAGTGGAAAGAAAAAGTACTTAAAATCGGAGGGTCAAATTTGTTTGTTGGTATGCTATCGTATTAGTAATTTGTATGTGCATGTGAGAGAGAGCATAATTAGTTGTAAAGTTCGGTTGACCACATCCTACAGCAGGGAGAAGGTCATGCATTAACGAATCCCTGCATTCTAGTCTTGTATACTTTTCTTACAGGAGAGAGAGAGAGAGAGAGAGAGAGAGAGAGAGAGGGAGGGAGAGGGATTTGAATATAAATTCCACTTTCAGGGAATGGTAAGCTGTGATATGCTGATTAATCTCCAAGACCAAGTGGTGGTCAGTCAGGTGTGTGATACATGAAGCATCATGCGTACTCTATGTTTTGATGCCCGGTAAGTATACACATTGAGGGGAATTGTTTAGTTTTAAAGATCCCTTTATCTTGTACTAGAAACACTAAATAGAAATGAAGAACTGGGCTTTGGCACTTCAATGTAAGTACCAATTATCTTAGCTTGGCATTCCAATGTAAGTATTCATT
>JBBBWG010009002.1:38713-60147 GCA_037176905.1 Azolla pinnata | reverse complement strand
TGTAAGTATTCATTATTTCTGCTTTGAAACTTTGCAAACATTCAATGTTTCGGCTTTGCTACCTTGTAAATATTCGTCGTTTCAGCTTTGATACGAAGCTCATCTGATACTTTGTACAAACTCGGTTGTTCAGCTTTTGATACTTAGTAAGAATTTTTTGTTTCAGCTTTTGATACTTTGTAAGAACTCGTTGTTTCAAACTTGTTTCAGCTTTGATACTTTGTAAGTACTCGTTTCACCTGTGATATTTTGTAAGTACTCATCTTTCAGCTTTGATTCTTTGCAAGTACCCACGTGTTTTAGCTTTAATACTTTGTAGTACCCAGTACTCCAGTTCAATCAGCTTTGTACGCAAGTTCTCAGTTCATTCAGCTACGATTCTTAGTAAGAACTCGCTGTTACTTTGTAAATATTCAGTTCATTCAGCTTTGATTATTGTTCATTATTTCAGCTTTGACACAATGCAAATATTCATATTTCTGAAATATGGATGCAGTGAAAACGTCTGGCTGAAGAATATGAACACTTAATGCCCAAATCATGTTTATTACTACTCATTTAACGTTCACACATATTTCTGTCAACCATTTACATATATATCAGACCATTGCGGTTGTCTTGTCATGTACAGTTTCTATGCTATGCACCATCAAATTTTTACTTGATCACAATCCACTTTGATCTATCAGGTTGGTTGTGTCAGGTGGACACATCACAAATCCTGTTATATACTGTTGTTGAAGCGTCACATACTGTTCAGTGTTAACTACTTATTGTCAAACATTGTCAAAGGACTTGGCGAAAAAGAAAACCTCCTGTACAATAAATACAAGGTGAAAGATGAGAATGAACTAGGAACTGTGGAAATGTGGGGAAACAAAAACCAATGCTGTGTTGTAATTCATCCACCTGTGCAATGACAAAGTCCTCCAATTCCCTTCCATCATGTATAAGGAAAACGTAATCAGAATAAACGCAGACGATGTAGCTTCAATCAGCTGCAAAAGTGTCAACAACAAAGACACTTGGCAAGTTCCTTTGCTTTCATTTCATTCGATTTCAATTTGATTATGCCCCTACCTAAAGCGCACCTTTTCCAATGATAAAAGATCTATTATGTGATAGTCAATACAGCCTCCGTTCTGGAAAAACATGAGGCTTTTCCAGTTTCCAGGAAGCCAGGAAGCTGCAGGCGTGAATGAAATTTTCCAGAAAAAGGATGTTACTCTCATATGATATTTGATACACAGCCTTCCAAAATTCTGTTTGTTCGATCATGCTGCAGCATGTCTTGAGTTACCATCAAGCAACTCATGCAACAAAATCCCCGCCGCCACACTAACATTCAAGCTCTCTACAGCTGTGAAATTTTCATCTCCCCTTCTCATTCCGAGTTCAAGCCCATGCAAATCTTGCTTCAACACATCAGCATCCGCATCGGTATCAATGCTCATGACATCATTCTCTTGTGTTTTCTCAATGGATTCATCCGCTACTTGTTTTGTCTCGTTCCCACGGTGTGATCCGGGGATACACACAAAATGCTTACAAGCCATCTTCACGTTAGTTCGGAGTCCTTTCCCTTCACCACCGAGCACGAGTATGGTGGGCACACCACGTGGGAGGTCTCTCACAGGAATGGCATTGGGGGAGGCCGATGTGGCACCCACAACTCTCCACCCGTTCTTTGCAGAAATCTCCAAAAACTTCATCATGTTCTTGCAAGATCGAAGCTCCATCACCTCGAGAGCAGCTGCACTAGCTTTGCTGACAACTGCACTCAATGGCGCCGAATTCTTAGCACACACTACGACTCCCTCCGCTCCCAAAAAGTATGATGAGCGAAGGATGGCACCGAAGTTCTGAGGATCTTGGACCTCATCCAACGCCACCCACACCGGTGCTCTTTCGCTCTCTCCCCAAGGTGCATCAAGGCTTATCACATTGATTAGCTCCAGTGGAGAAGCATCTAGAACCAAGCCCTGATGGGGCCGATTGTCAGCCAACATATTCAAATCGTGCTTCGAGATCTCCTTCACCTCCAACCCTTTCTCGATCGCAGATTTGAGAATCCATTCGAGGGCTCTCTTGTCTTTCCTTTTGGACCTCCCACCATTCATGGGCATATTCACTTGCACATAGAGGCAAAACAGGTCTCTTCGGCCAATTCGAAGAGCTGCATACACTGGAGCGACGCCGTATATAACTTCGCCACGTACCTGTGGTAAGCTTGATCCTGATGACTCTTTTCTCCACCCCAGATTTCTTTGGATAACTTCAAAATCATCTCCATTCTCCTCCTCCTCCTCCTCCTCCTCTTCTTCTTCCTCCTCTTCATCACTAACCTTATGAGGCCTACCATGAGTGTTTCGCTTCCTATCATTATATCTTATCACATCCCCAGCTTGAGGGAACTCTTCCTCCTCCTCCTCATCATCATAGGAACCATAGCTCTCTATGCTATCATCATCTTCATCATCACTATCATCTACAATATCATCTGGATGCTTTCTTAGGAAATCTCTACCACGAGAATCACTATACCTCGACGGGAACTTGCCAGGGGCCCTCGAAATCTGGCCTTGCGAAGTGCGGCCTCGGCTGCTGTTTGCTGAAAGCTGGTTGCCATAGCCATCGTAACCACGACCATTGTTCACCATATCATTTCGCGAGAAACGGTTGTCTCGAACATTGCCTTCATTCCTGGGCACAGCTCTACCTCGTGCATTGGAAAATCTCTCTCGAAAACCTTCCCGCTCTCCTCTGCCAGAGAACCGCTCTGGAAACCTCCCCTGATCTCTGCTGCCAGAAAACCGCTCACGGAAACCGCCCCGATCTTGATCGGGACCAGCTTTTCCAGGTACACCATTATAATCGGAGAACTGCTCTCTAAAACCTGAGGGCTTTACCTTACTACTTACTCTCCGAGCATCAAAACCACCATCGCCCACATCAGAAAACTGCTTCCTTGAGAAGTTACCACCATTGCCCACATCAGAAAACTGCTGCCTTGAGAAGTTACCACCATTGCCCACATCAGAAAACTGCTTCCTTGAGAAGTTACCACCATTGCCCACATCAGAAAACTGCTTCCTCGAGAAGTTACCACCATCACTGCTACCCCTCATCGTAGATCTTTCTTTCCCAGAAGAAAACCCATTTCGTCCACCATCTCTGCCGGGGGAAGCTCTGCTTTTCTCACCTCTACCTGCATAGGGGCTTCTCTCTTTCGCCCCGTACTCTTTCTTAACACCATAGCTTCTTCCACCTTCCGCATCTCCGCTCGGCTTCTCTGCACTGGAGTCCTCGGCATCGGCATTCTTGGAAGCAAAGAAGAGGGAGCCAGCCTCGTCCCACGAGGTAGAGGAGGAGGGAGGGGAGGCATTGGGTTTCTTCTTGGCACGAGAGGAACCCGGGGCAAAACTGAGCTTCGCAGCTTGAGCGAAGTATCGACGGCCAAAGCGGGAGTGGAAGCGCGAGAGCAGAAGGGAAGAGGATGATGTGGAAGGGGGCGGGGATGCAGGCAGACGGAGAGAACGCGCGATGAGGGAGGAGACAGCCATGGCTCCTCCTGCTCCTCCGCTCTGTGCTCTGAGGTTTTAGGTCTATCTTCGTCCTGTACTTTTTGCTAATCCCGCGTCATACCCCTTTCACCGGTTCATTTCGATCTGTTCTGAATCCTTCTAGATCCTTCTAGATCCTTCTAGACCCCTCTCCCTCCATTCCCTTTGGCTCCTGCTCTTGAATCTCCGAGGCACTCAGTTCGCTGTTCCCGACCTCGCCCGCCATCGCCCCGCCCCCTCTCACCATGCTGATTACCCTCGTTTCTCGCAGCGGGAAAGAAGTGTTCAAGGGAGGAATCGAGCTCCGAGACGATGTGAGTAGTTTGCTTGCCGCCTCTCTTCCATTCCTTTCGCGTGCGTTTCTTTGCTTCGTCTTTCTTCTGATCGCTGCTCTTCTTCTTCATTTGCCTCTTCCGTTTTGCCTTTCTCAGGCTTCTGTAACAGATCTGAAAGCGGCTATCCACAAGCGAAGTAAGTACCAACGATCCACACAGGCTCTCTGCGCAATCGACGTGTTCCCTTTCCTTGCATCCCCTGAAATTAATGGTTCTCGCTGTGTGTATCAAGTATGTGAACCTTCTAATGGATTTAGAGAGTCATGTATCAAGGTTATTGCGTGCAGAGAAAAGATTCCGATCTGTTCCTACGTTAGGATTGAAGTATAGGATTTTCAAACCAGTCATTGCATTTGTTTTTCACATTCTGCACATATTTCATTTTGCCAAAATCAAAAGGAAGTAAAATGTTTAGAGAAAGTCTCGCATGTTCCCTTCGAACAGTTTAGTGCAAAAGTTATTTTTAAGTCTCTATGTCTTTTTGTGATCTTACATCTATCCAAATGTGGCGTTTTGATTCAAATCTCATTAAAGAAGTAGAACAGGTTTAACCTGTTGATTAACCTGTTCGAGCATCCATGTGATTAGTAGTAGCTTTGAAGTTTTACGCAATCTTGAAGATAGACATATGCCCACTTTATACACATTGAGGTGAGCAGTAGAGTTGGCTGGATCTGCCCTTTGGTTGGGTCTCCAAATTTCTTCCTTTTGCAAGCTTCACATGCACCAACGGTGAGTACATGGCTTGACTTATCTTTATAAACAAGAAGTTTCAGGGATCCAACTGTGTATGTATCAAGACTGACAAGTAAAATAGAGTATGTAGGCAAACATTTGGTGTTGGTCCAGACTAGAGATCAACAGTGCATTGCTCAAAATTTTTCATTGTAGCCTTTGCATGACTTCCTGATCCAAGCATCCTTAGAAACATGTGACCTCATGCCATGATATATACTTACTTACGGTTGCCCGACGGGTGCTCATAAAGATGATGGAGCTACATCAAATGAGATAAGGAATATTGGCACTATATCAAACTCCTGGTTCTGAAATTGTTTAACTCTTTAATCTAAGCAAGAGTTTATGAATTTTCTTTTTACTTCCAGCTGGAAATCTATATCCTGAGAGACAACGTCTTACTCTCTTACCATCACCTGGACAGACCCGAGCTACAGTTCTGGACAATGGCAAGAAGCTGAGTGATTACTTTGACAAATCTTCTTCTGATCGGAAAGTTGTATTGAAAGACCTCGGCCCACAAGTCAAGTACTCGACACTTTTCTTTTTTGAGTATCTGGGTCCGCTCTTGATTTACCCAGCCTTCTACTTTCTTCCCATATACAAGTATGTAGGATTCCCAGGGGACCGGGTTATACATCCTGTTCAGACATATGCCACCATCTACTGGTGTTTCCATTATTTGAAGAGGATTCTTGAAACGTTTTTCGTCCATAGATTCAGCCATGCTACCTCTCCAATCAGCAACGCGTTCCGGAACTGTTTGTATTACTGGTCATTTGCAGTTTTTATTGCCTACTTTGTAAACCACCCGAAGTACACACCAGTTTCTGAAACGCAAATGTATATTGGATTTGGCCTTGGGATGATATTTCAATTAGCAAATTTCTACTGTCATCTTATTTTGAAGAACTTGAGGTCTCCAGACGGTAGTGGAGGATATCAGATTCCATCAGGGTTCCTATTTAACTACGTGACTTGTGCAAATTACACTACTGAGATCTATCAATGGTTGGGTTTCAACATTGCTACACAAACTGTTGCTGGGTACATCTTTTTGTTCGTTGCTGCCTTTATAATGACCGATTGGGCTCTCGGCAAACATCGCAGGTTAAGGAAGGTAACTAATTATATACTGCTCATGGAATCATACTAACCTCTATACGTATGTCACTACATTCTGTTTTCTGCAATCTAGGTCGTTTTAATAGTATGGGGATCACGTACTACTTAGATTTTGCAGAATATAGGGCACATTTACTGCTATTGTGCATATCCGAATGTTCACATAAAATGTTTGCAAGGAACCACACATTTTGACATGGATATGTGCATATATCCACACATTTACATCCGTTGTGCCTACATGCTTTATGTTCTAATTAATCCATTGTGTCTGTTTTGATTTGTAGCTCTTTGATGGGAAAGATGGCCGTGCCAAGTATCCACGCAGATGGGTTATCCTGCCACCTTTCTTGTAGACGGAAGTTCTTCTTAGAGTAAAGCTTTGACTGAAGTAGGAGGACGTGATTTGCAAAATATTTTTGAGTTTAAATTCTAGTGATTCTCAAGACTTCCTTTTTTGTAGATGTGAGTGATCGAGGGTTTCGATTGACTGAGTGTAGAATTTAATGTGTTTGCAAATAATTGTCTCTAATCCTTCAGAAATCATGTGCAGCAAGTATGATGGTTCTCACTGATTTGCAAAATAAATCGTGATATATTTCTGATTGTTGGAGTCTGGTGTATTTATTCAGAATGCTTGAAAGTTCCTTAATGAAAGCTATTGGAAAGACACCACAATGCTTGAAAGTTCCTTGCGAAAGTTAGTGTTCCCCAAATTTTATTAATTGGAGAATCTTTCACTCAGCTAAATGAGAAAGGAGGCAATGTGCATTCCTTGATATCTTATGTTCCCTCTTAATAATTGATCGTATCTTTTCTGATTCACTCATGATCTCAAGATATATGAGATGTGGGTGATATTGTGTCTTTCATGATGCGTTTCCTTCCTGTTGTTCTTCCATTGAAGCATATGGAATGCACAATTCTCTTTGACCTTAATTCTTAGATTCGAATACCTAAAAACCACGGCGAGTGGAATGGATTGAATCCCAAGCTAATGTGATGCGATGGTGCATATATTTTGTAGACAGTGCAACAATGATCAAACACGTAGCAAAAATGAGACGATGAGGTTCAGCCACGCAAAAGAATGGCAATAAGCTTGTGTCGGTGTATGTGCTTGTTCGAGCAACTAAAGAGGCAATGGACAAGCAAACACACACCCCGTTTGTGCTTGTGAAGCAGAGATTAGATGGCTTATTTCATCACCAAATATAGTTCAAAGGTGGGCATATGGGCATACGATGTGTCATAACACGTCGAATCAATCGTGAAATATACAAGAGCAATGAAGGCCATCGTTTGGCTAGCATAAGGAGCAGCAAGTCCCAGGTTTGTAAAGGGCCTTGCGACATCGGCTCAAGGCAATGCCGAGCCAGTTTGTGTGGTGCCCTTAATCCAATCGTTTTACCAGTGTGTTCCATCGAATGCTGCGTGCTAATCTCGATGCAGTATTGGTAGTGGATCGAGAATAGAATCGGGCGAGAACTTGTCATGAAAACCCTAGTTTTCCTCTAATGGCAGCTCCATTAGGGAAAACTAGGGTTTTGTCGGTCTAAGAAGAAGAAGAAGAAGAAAAGAAGGAGAAGGAAGAAGGAGAAGAGAAGGAGAAGGAGAAGGAGAAGGAAGAAGGAGAAGGAGAAATATGGTCCCCATTGCCCACAATCCGAGCACACCTCAAAAGTCAAAGAAATTCCATCAACAGTAGTCTGGAAAGAAGGTTCTCTGCTTGCTGAAAGGAAAGTTGAAAACCGGAACAAGTCCAAGTAGGGAAGACAACGAAGGAGGAGGTCGGGGGAGGAGGAAGGAGAAGGAGGAGGAGGAGGAGGAGGAGGACCCAAACTAAGAAGCTAAGAGGACCCAGCACAAGCGTCGGGAAGAAAAAGACGAGATCAGCTCAGTTTTCTTGGGTTTTCCCCGACAAAATGGGCTGGATTAGGGCTTCTTCCGCTGCATACAGAGCTGCCAATCTGCGAAAGGCTCGGCTTTTACGCCCTCCGGTAGCGTCATCTTCAACGATTTGCAGGCAAGCCTCACCTCCTCAATCGGCTTCGAATTCGAGGAATATTTCGACCGTCTCAAGGTATGCAAACTCGTCCTCGATCTGCCGTCGGAATGAGTGGGCGAGATCCATTCATGGGACCCCTGAGAGGTCTCAATCAGCCCCGATCCCAAGAGCAGTTCCTCTCTCGAGGCTCACCGACAATTTCCTGGATGGCACGAGTAGCGTTTACCTAGAAGAACTGCAGAGAGCATGGGAATCTGACCCTAGTAGTGTTGACGAATCATGGAACAACTTCTTCATGAATTTCACTGGCCAAGCATCCACAATGCCTGGCATCTCAGGACAAACTATACAAGAAAGCATGCGCCTCTTGCTCCTCGTGAGAGCATATCAAGTGAATGGCCACATGAAGGCGAAGCTCGACCCTCTCAGTTTGGAGGTGAGGCCGATTCCTGCAGACCTCGATCCTTCTCTCTATGGGTTTACTGATGCTGATCTTGATCGGGAGTTCTTCCTTGGGGTGTGGAGAATGTCGGGTTTCCTTTCCGAGAATCGGCCTGTTCAAACACTTAGGTCGATTCTGGCTCGATTAGAGCAAGCTTACTGTGGGCACATCGGTTACGAATATATGCACATTTCGGATCGAGAGAAATGCAATTGGCTTCGAGAGAGAATCGAGGCACAGATTCCAGCTAAGTACAGCCCAGATCGGCAGGAAGTGATTCTGGACAGACTTATTTGGAGCACAAATTTCGAGAATTTCTTGGCTCAGAGATGGACGGCAGCAAAAAGGTTTGGTTTAGAGGGATGTGAAACCCTAGTCCCTGGCATGAAAGAGCTTATTGATAGAGCTTCTGACTTTGGTGTAGAAAGCATAGTCATAGGGATGCCTCATAGAGGAAGGCTAAACGTTCTAGCAAATGTGGTTCGGAAACCGTTACGACATATTTTCAGTGAATTTAGTGGTGGAATCAAACCTGCCGAAGAATTTGGAACCTACACTGGAAGTGGCGATGTGAAATACCACCTGGGCACCTCATATGATCGGCCTACTCGAGGTGGTAAGAGAGTTCATCTTTCTCTTGTTGCAAACCCTAGTCATTTGGAAGCAGTGAACCCTGTTGTGGTTGGAAAAACTCGAGCAAAGCAGTATTATAGTAAAGACACAGAAAGGCTTAAGAATATGGGTGTTTTACTCCATGGAGATGGAAGCTTTTCAGGTCAAGGTGTTGTTTATGAGACACTTCATTTGAGTGATTTGCCAAATTATACTAGTGGAGGAACCATCCATATTGTCGTCAACAATCAAGTTGCATTTACTACTGACCCAAAGTCAAGTAGATCCTCGCCTTATTGTACTGATGTAGCAAAAGCTCTCAATGCACCGATATTTCATGTTAATGCTGATGATATGGAAGCTGTTGCGCATGTATGTGAGCTAGCAGCTGATTGGAGGAATACCTTCCATTCTGATGTTGTCGTGGATATAGTTTGTTATCGAAGATTTGGCCATAATGAGATAGACGAACCATCTTTCACACAACCGAAAATGTACCAGGTATCCCTATTCTTGTTACTGAAATCAAAATTCCATATGCATTTACTGATGACAATGGAGGAGTTGAGGTAGAAACGTATTTGTATTGAAAACAGCATTTTATCACGTTTAGTCTTTCATTGATGCATTGATGTACTGTCTTACAATCTTGCATATATGAACGATGATATTTTAGAATTTTGTTTTTTATGTGATCTACATTTATTGAAAGATTCATGATTATGATCTCTGAATGCAAATCTGGATATTTTAATGCTCCAAAAAGGTAAGAGGGTAGCTGTATCACGAATTTTCGTTATTTCTATCCTTAGTTGTTTTGACTCATTTGTAACAAATACATACATAGTATGTATATGTATTTCTTGTGAGTGTTCCATCGCCATTTCTGCATTTGAGATGCTTGATTCCCTGTTCTGTTTTGCATTCTGTGTGACTCGTCGAATACGTTTTCATTGTAATACATTTAGTTGATTTCAATTACACAAGGAACTTTGAACTTGGGTTTTGTATATGCCAAATAATTTCAATGACTGAGGCTTGGTTTATTGTCTCCATCCAATCTTTCGTGTCTTTGTACTACTTTATCTAGAGACCTTACCAATTCTACCATCAATAGTGCCACAACCCTTGAGCTCTAGTTTGTGTTCAGACGGTTAATACTCAGAGGACAACTTTTCACTCTGTATGACATTTTCAACACGTATCACACTTTGATATGTATGCAAATATTATTGCATATACCACTACCATGGTTGGCCTCCAAATATTTTCATGCATTTTTGTTCTCTGGGTGGCTTTATGCTTCACTTGTTCTGCCCTGCCAAGCGTGAACCCTGTTGTAGGTGGAAAAATTTGAGCGAAGCACTTCGTTTATCTTTTCTCATTCGTAACTCAGTTCGGATTTGTCTCTTGGGCCTAACATTTGTGGCTTTTGTTATTACATGGGAAAAAGCAAAACTTGACTCTAAAACTTTTATATTTTCTGACAGGTAATCAGGAATCATCCACCAGCAGTTGACATTTATCAAAAGCATTTAATTGAAACTGGTGTGATGACAAAAGCTGAAATTGATAAGATACATGAGAAAGTTATGTCTATTTTAAATGAAGAATTCAATAATTGCAAAGATTACGTTCCAAGAACCCGGGATTGGCTTGCAGCATTCTGGGCTGGTTTCAAAGGTCCAGAGCAGCTTTCTCGAATAAGGAATACAGGGTACATCTTGTTCATATGATTGGAATACATTTCTAGGGGAAATACTCCAATGTTCCTAAGTTTTCAAAAGATACTTAAATCGTCCTATATAATTAGCAAGTTTTTGTGCTACAATTGGGGGTTATGCTAATTCGTGAAAATTTTAGGAGTATATTGTTAAGGGGAAGATTCTGAAATATTTCTGAGATCTATTTCTGTCAATGTCCATAGAAGCCTGTTGTTCTCCATGACTCTCTGCCCAACCCCCAAAAGCCTGCCCAACCCCCAAAAGCCTGCCCAACCCCCAAAAGCCTGCCCAACTCTCAAATAAGTGAAAGAGAGGGAGAATATAGGGTATGATTACTTAATAAGGTATATTGGTTGACTTACAGCATCTGGGGGATAACAAAAGCATAGGGGCATTTGGCAGGAATGGGAAAACTCAGGGGCCCAACATGTATCTTTCTTTGTCTTTTAATGCATCTCAAAACAAATTGAACATATGCTTCGATTTATTGGTGACAGGGTTAAGCCAGAAATTCTTAAAAGTGTTGGCAAAGCTATCACAACTTTGCCGTCTGATTTCCATCCACATCGAACGATCAAAAGGTTATATGATCAGCGAGCTCAAATGATAGAGACAGAGGAAGGTGTGGACTGGGCTACTGCAGAGGCTCTCGCTTTTGGAACACTTCTTGTGGAGGGCAACCATGTGCGACTTAGTGGTCAGGATGTTGAGAGGGGTACTTTCAGTCACCGACATTCGGTGCTGCACGACCAATTGACTGGTGAAAAGTATTGCCCTCTGGATCATGTAATCATGAATCAAGAAGAAGAAATGTTTACTGTGAGTAACAGGTAAATTGTCTGAGTAACACTCTGATCCTGCTTTTGAAGGTCTAAACTGCATCAAATATTATTTTTATCATTAATCTTAACGTTGTTCAACAGAAAACAGATGCTTTGTCCAATGCTTGTCGTCTCTTGTCTTATCAGCATGTTATGGAGCTTTTTACACTGGGCCGTTCATAGATATTTGTCTATGGTTTATGTAATTACATAAAAACAAGGAAAGAATGGAAATTTTCTTTGGAGGTTAGAAGTTAGAACATTGTTTCCATTGCTCAGTCTCTTTAATTCTCTCTCCAGAAATGTCAGTTTGTTAACAATCCTTACACTTAAAAAAATTATTGCATGTATATTTCATGTATGATTACTACCTGCATTTTATTCTTCATGGTTTCAGAGTGCAACAAATGTATGTCTGCTTATGTATAAAAATTCATCAGTACTTATGGAGCTTCTTGAAATGTTTTAGTTCTCTTTCAGAGTTTGCTGTCCTTGGATTCGAGCTGGGCTACTCCATGGAAAATCCAAATTCCTTAGTTTTATGGGAAGCTCAATTTGGTGACTTTGCGAATGGTGCGCAAGTCATATTTGACCAATTTCTGAGTAGCGGAGAAGCAAAATGGCTTAGACAAGCTGGTTTGGTTGTTCTACTTCCTCATGGTTATGATGGGCAAGGGCCGGAGCATTCCAGTGGTCGTCTGGAACGTTACTTGCAAGTATGATAATGTCTATAGATCTATATATCATATGAAGTTTCTGCAACAGCTTAACTAGAAATATTTGCATTTTTGTTTGAACGGAGCAACATTCATGGGTATTGACTGCATGTCTATTTATGGATGTGTCCTATTCTATAGCTGTAACCTGTACAGATCAAAACTCCTATTCTCTTTCTTTATTGCCATAACCACAGAAAACCCTACTCTTCCCCCTCTATGCCCCAGTGAGGCAGTTTAAAAAATGTTGAACCATTTTCTAGAATATTATCAACCTTCTTCCACTATTCTTGATAAAAGATTCATAAAAGTCCAGTGCTGATATTGGAGAATTATGGACAATGTCTGATATTTTACAATTTTTTTTGTTTTTTCTCTTATATTTTGCAGATGAGCAATGATAACCCATTTGTCATACCAGAAATGGATCCATCTTTGCGTACTCAGGTGCAAGAATGTAATTGGCAAGTTGTAAACATAACAACTCCAGCCAACTATTTTCATGTGCTTAGACGGCAGGTTAGTTTCTTTGTTCGCATGCAGTTTCCATTTTTGGCATGTACTATTTTCATTGCAATCTCTTTATGTGTGTTCTGATCATGTGGGCTCGGGAACAGATCCACAGAGATTTTCGTAAACCACTGATTGTGATGGCACCTAAGAATCTTCTTCGGCATCCTGCGTGCAAATCCAATCTTTCTGAATTTGATGATGTGCAAGGGCATCCTGGATTCGACAAGCAAGGAACTCGATTCAAACGCCTAATCAAAGATCAGAACTTTCATTCAGATAGAGAGGAGAGCATTCGTAGGCTTGTTCTTTGTTCAGGAAAGGCAAGTACATAGGAGCCTTTCAAAAGAGCTGTGCTTTAATAGGTTTCGTACTTGGAAAACAGAAACAGGATACCCCTTAAATTCCAAATTTCAAGAATACCTTGCTGTAGTACACAAATTTATTACACAGGGGCACTCTGTTAAATGTTGAGCACTTGTGTATTATGGTAATATCTAATTAATTAAGGGTGTTTTCATGTTTATTGCCTTATTATAATGTTTTAAGTGATTCATCCTGATGTTTAGTGATATAATTTATACAGGTTTATTATGAACTGGATGATGAAAGAGAGAGAGTCAAAGGGACTGATGTTGCAATCTGCCGCATTGAACAATTGAGCCCTTTCCCCTATGATCTTGTTCAGAGAGAGCTAAAACGATATCCAAGTAAGAATTCCTCTTTATCTTTTTGACTCTTGGGAGACGCTTCTTTTACTGCATAATTTTTACAAAAGATCAGATTACACGCAAAGGTTGCTTTTTCTCTACAGCATGTAGATGAAGAGTTAGACTCTACAAATTTACTCTCTTAAGAGGGCATGAACATCCTTTCTTAGGAAGGTGACACTAAAAAGTTCTGTAATCTTAGGTCCCATGATTCAACTTTCTGGACACTGAAAATTTCTAATTTCATCTAAAAAGCATACTTGGGCACACACAATGCGCGTAGTGATTCTTCTCATAGAAGAGAATGCCTTCAGCTTTGGGTTTGCATACTTAGGTGACATTGTTCCTGTCTCCCTCATGAGCATTTTTGACCCATTAGACACACCAGAGGTAAATTGTTGCTACACATCCCAAGAAGAAGAAGAGAAAAGGAAATCAAAACAGGGGACTGGAGAAAGATCTAGGGTCTCCATAGAGATAAGTGAATTAAAAAGGTGAAACCATGAGACTCGGAGCATTAACTCAGTTGTTGTATTAGCTACTTTGGGTAAGTAGCTAATAAGCATATTCCAAAAGCTATAGCTAAATAAGTTTATGTTCTATAATTAAAAATTGAGGAGTGTTACATTATATTTATCTAGTAGGCTTAATGTTTATCAAAACTTAATCTTATGGTGTCAGTTACACAGCTTTTCCGAATCAAAGTAGCAAAGTGTATGACAAGCTATCAGTGTTCCCAGTATCATTTTTTTAGCTGATTTAAGATTGATTATGTTAAAATGCTTTTTATTTTACCAATGATGTGGCAGATGCCGAAGTGGTATGGTGCCAAGAAGAGCCTATGAACATGGGGGGTTACACATACATCGCACCACGCCTTGCCACTGCAATGAAGGCATTGCAGCGGGGAGGATATGAAGATGTGAAGTATGTTGGGAGGCCTGCTTCTGCTGCCACGGCCACCGGTTTTGCTACGCTACATGCCACAGAACAGAAGGAACTTGTTCAGAAAGCTCTACAATCTGCCCCAATAAGTCTGCACTAATAATCCTACCACCATGACAACTGCTACTACTCATCATGTTGCTCTAGACCTTTCATAAGAGATACGATGGTTTTCTGAAGCTGAGATTTTGGATTTGTTGAGCCTCGGGTGTAAAAAAACAAAAGGTCAGCTATTGACAGTTTTCTTTTTGTCATTTTTCCGATTACATATTCGAATGCCTTCACCTTCCACGGAAACGAATTGAATTCTCTTTCTCTATTGTCTCTCTTTTTAAAGCTCTGTATCATCTGTTATACGACAATCTCCCTATTAATTAATCCATGCTCTGGAGCTCTTATCTACCGGATTAATAATTGTCAAACCCAAAAAAAACAAACAGGCTTCCAACCATCTGTATCACCAGATTGTTATATCAGGTTGATTTGCTATTATCACATACTTTTTCAGAAGTTTGTTATATTTAAATCAATCTTTTTGAATGCCTGATACTGGATGATATCAAGCCAGTGAAAATAGCTCCATATTAGATTTGATTATCGGTCTGGTAGTTGGGCCTATTACCACTATTTTTATTGAATCTTTTGACAATGGTGGTGAGTTTTTTTCAAGCCATTTTCCCGTCACTAAAAATACCGATGATTGTGTTCTTCAATACTATAGATTGTTGCATGTGCTACAATGGTCCCCTGTGGCCAACTATCACAAGATTTTGGTAAAAGAGAAATGCCCCAACTCAGGAATTGATGGCAGACATAGCTTTTCATGGCCCATTTTCTGAGTGTTTAAAAATGGTTGGTTTATACCCTCATCGAATGCATCAAACAAATGTGGGTGTTTCGTGTTATGGGAAAGCAATAGGTTAATGTGTTGAATGTGGTGAATGGGGCCATGGAATGGCATATAATGTTGTCATTCTCTCCTTTGTGTTCAATGATTCCTACTATGGATGGAACTCAAGAGGTTGTGGAAAGAGATGCTTCAATATCCTATCTATTGTAGACTTTTTCTG
Source organism: Azolla pinnata (assembly GCA_037176905.1). Taxonomy (NCBI): domain Eukaryota; kingdom Viridiplantae; phylum Streptophyta; class Polypodiopsida; order Salviniales; family Salviniaceae; genus Azolla; species Azolla pinnata. The sequence continues at coordinate 44,828 of JBBBWG010009002.1, read as the reverse complement.
GATGATGCAATACCTCTATTGTGCTAGACTTTCAAATGAAGGGACAAATGCAATAGGCCAAAATATATATGGCCGAGAATAAGGGCAAAACGGGCGTTGAAAATTCACAGATTGAAGATGCTCAAGTATGGAATTCAGAATTTGGCTTTCAATGACATTGGGCTGATCGGTTTGTATTTTAAGTCGAGTTAAAACCAATTCAAGGGCGTGACAGTCATCGCTTGGTAGTAAATGCATGCATGGCATTTCCGATGATCATGCGTCGGCCGTTGCTGGATGGAATCGGCCGATCCCGACGTATATCCCATTTCGGAGACGAAGCGTAACTTGAAAATTTTCACATGTTTTACTGCGGATTCCGCGATGTACAAAAAAAAGGCCATCGGAAGCTGCAGAAAAATCCATCCCATGATAATAATAAAAAAGTCCGGTTATGCCAATAAATAACACCATCTTTCTCTCTTGCGATAGGTTCTGAGCCTCTTGGCTTGCAAAACTGTCTCTCTCTCTCAAGTAATGTTTCCAGGTCTGCATTTTTCCTCTGTGTTTTCCACAGCATTTTGTTTTTTCTGCTGTTTGTTTTGCACAAGCAGAAGGTGGAGGGCATTTCTGGAATTACCAAAACCTTCTCTCATTTGTATTTTTTTCCCCCTTCACAAAAAAAAGGGGGCTATTTCTGTAATTCTCTGTTTCTTTGCTTTGACTCTGCGAGAGAGCAGAGAAAGCTATGGCGATGGCGGGACGAATCCGAGTCCTTCTTCCTCTTCCTCTGCTTCTCCTTCTCCTTCTCCTTCTCCGTCACAACCATCGTCATCGTCCGTATCCGCATCGGCATCCGCATCAGAATCTTTATTTCAAAACACCCTAACCCTAACTCCTGCTTCCCCTTTTTTTTTTTCTCCCCGAGTTTCTCCCCCCAGTAATTCCCCAAACAAAGCACCAAACCCTTCCCCCCTTTCCCTAGGACCATGACCGGCCCAGTCCCGTGCTCTATCGTTCTTCACCGCCAGAATGTTAGCTGCTTTGATCTGTCTTAAGAGAGCCATGGGTTGCTGCAGCTTGTTTGATCTCATTTTCGGCCAAGCCCTCAAAAAAGAAGAGAATTCTGCGGACCTCAAGTTCTCTCTAGGGTCTTCCCACGAACATCTGCTCAAGTACGACGAAGCAAAATCTCCCGTGTCGAGATCTGTACGTGGCTGGGCGGATTCCTCTTCCTCCTCACTTCGAAGCAATGGAAAATATGTCAAGGAGAGCGATACGAAACTTTCTTACGAAGAGCTTCCGTTGGGATTTGGTGGATCTTTCGTTGCCATTACTCGCCATGTCATTCGGAGCCAGGTACGGTGCTCTCTCTCTTTCTGTCTTGTTGACGCGTTGCAACTTGATTTCAAGAAGATTGGAACCTTGGAGCTTGCCATCCGAATCGATGCAATGCACAAATGAGTGAACTTGGAACCCTTGGATATTAGCTGAATTGGATTCGCTTATTGTGCGCTGTTCTGACAGGATCGTAATGGAAAGAAGATGATCAATAACTATGTGAGGGAAGGGGTTATTGGAAACGGAAGCTATAGCAAAGTGGTCCGTGTTAGTTGTTGGTTCATCTTGTTCTATTCTTATAAAATCTACCCAATCTTATGTGATGTCTGAATAAGTTGTGGGCATGAATGGAATGGCAGGTTCTGTGTCGTAACACAGACGATGGAAACCTATATGCAATGAAGGTAAATACAGCTAAGTGGAATTTCTCACAGGTAGTGGTGTGAGTGGTTGAGATCTAATGTGAATACTTATATCCTAGTTGTATACTTGTTAACAGATAGTTCAAAAGTCGCGCCTTCGCAAGATCAAAGTGGCTCCTTCAGAGACTGCCTTGACAGATGTCTTGAAAGAGGTAACCTATTTCCGACCCTTTATAAATTGGAACCTATATCAGCAATGGCTATGGTGTTTCCCAAAACACCATATTCCATCGACCCTTGAATCTGTTATGGTCAGAAAAAGGCCCCATACTGCATTCTATGCTTATGCAGCAGTAGGGTCACTCTAATACAATCTGTATTGATAGTCTGTTTGAGATTGTAATTGATTAATTTCTTTGTGGATATTCATTTGCTTCTACGGTTTGCACCAAGTCATCATTTTGTTTCTGTGGTTGAATCACCGTGTGGAATTGGTTTCTTTCAGGTGTCTATAATGAGGGAACTGAATCACCCGAACATTGTAAAACTTGTGGAAGTAATAGATGATGTCGATTGTGATCGGCTTTACTTGAGTACGTATCACACAAACAAAAGGAAGAAAACATCTCTGCTCTGTTATCAAAATGATGGATTGGAATTCTGTATATGACTTCTGATTTTTGGGCAGTCTTGGAGCACGTTGAAGGCACGAGTCTGTTTGAAGGTTCAGGTCCTGTCGGGGGGATAGGAGAAGAACTTGCATTGAGATATTTCAGAGATGTTGTTCGAGGGCTTGTTTATTTGCATAGCTGTGTAAGTGTATGAATCTTTAGGCATGAAAAATAGTTTCTTTGAGTAAGAGAAATCATGCAGTAGTAGTACATTAACAGATGCAGATTGTTAGTTTAAAGCAGAATGAATTCAATCTATGTCTGCAGAGAATTATACATGGAGACATCAAGCCAGAGAACCTGTTGGTCAGTGCTGATGGTTGTATCAAAATCTGTGACTTCAGTGTCAGCCAGAGATTTGAAGTAAGTTCTTATTTAGCTCTTCAAAGTGCTGTTTAACTAAGCGGCAAGAAAATATCCCTAAAACGAAAAGCCATTTATTTTATTGAAATGTTCTTTTTCCGAGAGTTGATATCTCTAGAATGGAAAAGTCATTTATTTTTTAAACTGATTTCCGGTCATCTTTAGGGTGAAAATGATGAGCTTCGGAGATCTCCTGGAACCCCTGTCTATACTGCACCAGAATGCATTTTAGGTTGGTAATTAATTTCAGATTTAGTTGTTCCTATTTCAGTTTTAGGCTGTTAAGCTAAGGTCACTTGTTTTTAGCCATGGATTCAGGTAATAATATGAACTCATAAAAAGATTCTAGAATAAACTTCAAAACTTCAAAAATGGAGTCTAGAAGGATAGCGATAGAAGATAGTAGCGGGGAAGGTATCGGGAGGTTGGTTGAAAGAACCATGTTGGTAAAGAATTTGAGCAATTTGTAGAACAAACCTCCAATTGTTGGCTCGGTACGTTTATATGATGATCCGAAACTTACAAACAACTTGGGACAGTGTGAACTAGAGATATCATTCGTAGGGGCGGTATCTGATAGGCATTTGACAAGCAAACAATGCTTCATGTGTTTTCATTTATGTGGACTACCGGGTTAACGTAGAGAGTATAAATACAATGCTATATGCTGATTTTTGCTGTTTGTCTCAGGACCAACATATGGTGGGAGAGCAGCTGATGTGTGGGCTTTGGGCGTCACATTATACTGTATGGTTTCAGGACGATATCCCTTCATAGGTGATACGCTGCAAAGCACATATGATGAGGTAGGTTTGTTGCAAAGCTTGATCTATAGAGAACATCAAACTGTTGTTAATAACCAGTGTAAAAGCCTCTTTGTGCTTAAAGATTTTCTGGGAATGTCATCAGATAGTTCAAGGCAGTTTAAAAATTCCTGATGGGCTGAGTGCACAACTTGTCAGCCTTCTGAAAGGACTTCTTTGTAAAGGTGAGTGAAGTCTATAGTTTTAGGTACTTCCTATTTTACATTATGTTTTAGTGATTACTGGTTTGTTCTATATGAAGTAAAATAATGGATTTTAATTTGGAAAAAAAAATCTATCTATCAATCTATATATAGATCCGAACAAGCGAATGACATTGGATGCGGTGATGAAACATGCTTGTTTTGTGGAAGCATGAGCGTGACCCAGGTATTATGACATACAGGACCAATATACTGTTGCTCCTTAAGCAGTGCACAGGTTATATCCGTAAATGCACACACACCATGATTCCCATATGACCAAGGTGGGTGTATGTATGTTGATAATGCTGGAATTCTTGCAGCATAGATTCTTCATTCTCTTCATTGAAGATGTGAGAGATTTACTTGTGACTCTTGCGCGCGCACGGAAGGTTTACATCGTTGTTTAGTCATAAATATAGTGCTTGTAGAGTGAAAAATCATCCTTTTCTTCTTTCCCCTACAAAGGGTAAAATTTGTTTTTGATATATTAATCCTTACAAATGACCCACTCTTACCTCGGAAAGTTTTAGTGAAGAACAATAGGCTGCTTGTATTCCAACATTATTGGCCCTTTTGACAATAGGGTCTCACACTTTATTTTGTATATATCTCCACGAGTTCTTTTTGTATCATCCCTTGGTAGGCAATGATTTGTGACGTTGTTCAGTGTAAGGAATTGGGCAGTCAATTGATGAAATCAGCTTGAAACATCTGATCTTGAAATGATGAGATTGTTTTCTTTGTAAACAAAAAAAAAACTGTGCTCTTGGAGAAAAACCGGATTTGAATCTATTGTTAACTTCAGGCATGTTGATGCGATCATGGCGTCAGTTAGTGTATCAACATTTGTCTTTGAGCATCTTGCAAGTACTCCATGGGTTTTGTTGGTTCCTGTCTATCATGTCATTGAGCTTCTTATCATTCTTGGATTTAGAAACTCGGATGCAAATTTCCATACCATTATCTGAGTCAAGATGGCATTCCAAGTCAAATCAACAGGTTTTATACTGCTGCGTTATATTAATACGGATTCAACAATCCATTGGGCATAAATTCTTCTGTGGATAAAATTGCTTTTCATCTCTATCTTTACGCCAAGGATTTGGTGGGTCGGGTAGCATTTGCCATTTTCTTCTCCATCCGGCTCTTCTATGCTCCCATCACAGAAGACATATCATGCTCTTTGAGTGACAAAGATATAACTAAATAACGACTCTGATTGTTACATGGGACATTCTGAGGTCCTGCAACTTGTGTTTATCAGCAGTTTACTTAGAGAGAACTTACCCAGCACAGGTGATTCTGATATTGGTCAAACACTCTAAGCTAAGAGATTTACTATGTTTAAACGATGCTATCGAGTCCAATCTTCAGTGTAGCAATTCCATTTTTAACCTCTCTGATGATATATGTTTTGTTTGTAATATATGCCTAGAATACTAGTGTAGCACTTGCGGATTACTCAAACTAGTACGATGCAGGATAGAGAGGTAAGCTAGATATGGAGCCTTGCTCATATAAATTAGTACGATGCCGAATGTATAAAAGGTCGATCGATCAAAATACCATTTTATGATGGAATGAAGAATCTGTAGAATTGATCTTTTGTCTACGGTTTGATATGAGAAAGCAGAAGCAATAATGCAATCGAAATTGGAACAATTCTATTGCAAAGAATTACAAAGAGAAATTGTGACATGAAACGCTGGATGCAAGCACCGCCTTTAGAAACAGTAATGCAATCAAAACTGGATCGATTCCATTGCAAAGAATTTTTTTGTTCTTCTGATTTGATCACAAAGAGATATGACATGAAATGCTGGATGCAAGAATCGCCTTCGGAAACAGTAATGCAAATCATAAATTGGATCAATTCCATTTGCAAAGAATTTCTCTCCGTTCTTCTGATTTGATCACAAAGAAACAACTGTGACATGAAATGTTGGATGCAAGAACCGCCTTTGTGGCGAGCTTTAATCAGACGATGTTGTGGCAAAAACTTGTCGAGATCGATTAGACAGCACAGATAAACCAAGAAAATCCATATAAATGATGAGTCCAAACCCCAACACAAGGAAATCCATCTAAAGGAGCTGAGATCTATATGCTGTCTTTGATCTTTCTGTACTCGGACAGTTTGATCGAATCGCTTCTTCACTTTCCATATGGATGGATGGAGAACGTGGTAGTAAATTTGGATGTCCACTCTAATGATCTACATAGTGGATCATTTTGCTCCATTGATCAGCATACCCAAGAACGCATGCAGATAGATGTATCGACGCGATAGAGATGAGTTTTTTTTCCCTTTATACAAAGAAACGATGGTGCGCCAGTGGGTTCTTCTCTCTTACAGAAAAGGGAGGAGGAGGAGGAGGAGGAGGAGGAGG
>JBBBWG010009002.1:21243-38613 GCA_037176905.1 Azolla pinnata | reverse complement strand
ACAAAGAAACGATGGTGCGCCAGTGGGTTCTTCTCTCTTACAGAAAAGGGAGGAGGAGGAGGAGGAGGAGGAGGAGGCGAAGGGGAAAGAATGGGCAGGATGATGGTGATATGCAAAGCTCAGAACAGAAAGAAATTGAGGAGATCACTCCTCTGTTTGTGTGTTTGGGGGGGGGGGGGTTTGGATTTAGCAACTCTCGACTCCGATGGGTAAGGCTAATTCAGGACTTCTCCTTAGTCTCTTGGGTGTGTTCTTCACTCTGTATTTGCCGGCCACCATCACCATCACCATCACCACCACCACCACTTTGAAGGAAAGATCAAAGCTTCTTTCTTTATATGTTCAGAAAACCAGGAGCAAGGTATGTAAAATCTGTTACGTGTGTGTGGACTGTGATGTAAAAAAACAGGAAAGATGTAAGGGGCAGAAGAGTCTGGATATTCCGGAGGATGAAACTAACTAGCTAGCCATGGGGGAGGAAGAGCGAGCTCTTTCAGAGCCAGAGGGCGCCGGCCTCTTTGAGGCGGGGGATGAGGTGGCCGGAGATGTGGGCGGAGACGAGGCTGTCGACGCCGCCGAGGAGCCGGCCGCCGATGAACACGGCGGGGATGAGAGCCGATGATGATGATGATGATGATGATGATGATGGCGGCGGCGACGATGGCGGCGATGGCGACGATGATGATGGTGGCGATGACGACGATGGGTATGATGATGATGATGATGGTGGCGGTGGTGGTGATGATGACGACGATGGTGGTGGTGATGATGATGATGGTGGTGGTGATGGCGATGATGGCGATGAGAGCTTGCGGCGGAGCGCCGCCTCGAGCGCCGCCTCCGAGTGGTGGCCCGCCGCCTGCACGATCGTCGGGTTCACACCTAGGCTGCACAGCAGCCGCTTGGCCACGTGACACATGCAGCATCCCGGGCTCATCCCGATGACCACGACCGCGTTCTCCGTGGCCGCGCTCGCCACGAACCCGTCCTCCTCCTCCTCCACCTGCTGCTGCTCCTCCTCTAGTGCTGGCATCTTCGTCATCATCATCATCCCCGTCGGCATCATCATCCGCGGCGCCTTTGCCATGCGGCTGCTGCTGCTGCTGCTGCCGTAATTGCTGCTTCTGTTGCCTGCATCATCGACATCGGCATCGACATTGGCATCGACATCGTCCCCGATCGCTGGTGCCCTCTTCCTCTTCGCGGCGCTGGGATCCGACGATGCTCCTGTTTCCTGCACCGCCCGCTTCCTCCCCGCCGCCATGGCCGCGGCCCCCGCCGCCGCCGCCTCGTGAGCTCTGCCCTCGTCGCCTCCGCCGTGCTTCGGGCGATGATGATCGGATCTCATCCTGGATCGCCCCCCGCCGCCGCCCGCCGCCGCCGCTTTGAGGACCGAGGATGGCGATGCCGCTTGATCCCTCAGGGAAGCGCCGCCGGCGTGGTACTGCAGGCGCTGGGCCATTTGGATCATGACACTTGTAGTAGTAGTAGTAGTAGTAGTAGTAGTAGTAGTAGTAGTGGTAGTAGTAGTAGTAGTGGAGATTATTGTTGTAGGTCGGATTGATCTCTGATACTCTGATCTGATCTGATCTGCTCTCTCTCTCTCTCTCTCTCTCTCTCTCTCTCTCTCTCTCTCTCTCTCTCGCCAATCTCTGTCCGAGTTTGTCTAGGTCTGTTGGATTTTGGGCGATCTGGAATGGGGGGGGAAGGAAGGGATCTCTGGTTTTCTCGGCGATGGGAAGCGGCTGCAGAGCGCTGATTAAAAGGGATTGATGATGATGATGCTGACGATGACGATGACGATGATGAGGATGCTGATGAGGATGATGATGATGATGATGCAGGAGGAGGGGAGGGAGAGAAGACTCGCTTCTGCTGATCTAAGCTCTGTTCTAAGGCGCCGCTGATCTAGACTGTGGTCTACAGTTCGTGGGCGCTTTGCTTCGCTTCGCTTTTGTATGGCGGCCCCGCGGTTGGGCTATGGCGATGGCGAGGGCGATGGTCCTGCGACTGCTGCAAGGCTGCAGGTCTTTCTGCTTGACTTTCGTGAACGCACGCAGACGGAGCCAACAAACCGCGGGGCTTAAATAAGGGGAGCAGAAAGGCGGCCAATGCACGGCTTACGCGTGTGCCTGGCGATGCCGTAAGCAATGACGGACGTCCATCCGTCCGTCATCCGTCACCGTCGCCGTCATCCGCCGCCGTCATCATCACCATCATCATCATCCTCACCACCATCCTCACCATCATCACCATCACCATCACCATCACCATCACCATCATCATCTTCTTCTTCTTCTGCTTCTTCTTCGGCTCTCGTCTGCAGCTCTTCTCCGATCAGGGATTGTTTCCTCCTCCTCATCATCAGCATGATCCGCATCATCCGCATCATCAGCATCATGGCCGTCGTCACGGTCGTCGTCATGCATGGCTCGTCGTCCTCGTCGTCGTCATCGCCGTCGTCATCGCCGTCGTCATCACCGTCGGCACCATCGTCGTCATCGTCGTCATCGTCCTCGTCGTCGGCATCGTCGTCTCAGACCATCAAATTGCACCGGGGAATTCCGCCCTTTTTGCTCCCTTTGCGCTCCGTCTCGTCTTCATCATCATCATCACCATCTTCTTCCGCTGCTTCTTCTGCTCCGTCTTCTTCTGATTCGTCTTCTGCTTCGTCTTCTTGCTCAGATGCTGTGCGCCGTGTGTGGCCCATGGGCCCCGCCTGCGTGTACGCGCATATATGTATATATCGCGACGCCCCCAAAAGGCTCTCGTTTGGACTACTGCTCATCATCATCATCATCATCATCATCATCATCATCAGCGGCAGCATCAGCATTATCGCCATCGCCATCGCCACGAGCTGGCCCTTTCCTTCCTCTTGTTGTATAACCGCAAGTGATCATGATCCCCGCCCGCTGCTGCTGCTGCTGCCATCATCAAGATTGACAGTTCAAAACGTTGGCCTGCGCTCCGTCCATGGCTCGGGCGCTGTTCCTGATTTTGACCTAACCTGCTGCACATGCTGATCCGTGAATAGATTAGATTGGTGGGGTGCAGATCAGATCAACTAAGTAGCTAGGTCCTCATCTCAGCATCAGCAGCTGCATGTGAGGGGGACATGGCGACGTTATCGTTAGGGCTCCAAATCATCATCATCTTCTTCTTCTTCTTCTTCTTCTTCTTCAGATTCTTCTTCATCTTCCTCTTCTTCATCTTCACCATCTTCCTCTTCTTCGCAGCCTGCAAAATCGAAAGCATAGAAAGACCAAAACGACCATTCCATATACTATTATTCTGATCAGCGGCCGCTTAAGCTGAGCAGACACTGCGTGCAACAGCGTCACATGCCTGAATTGCGCAAGGATCATCGTCATCATCATCACCACCACCACCGATATAATTGGTCCTCGAAGGTCCCATATTGCATAATTCATAATAGGCATACAAAGCCTGGCTTCTCAGGATTGCCCAATATGTCGATTCTTTCCAACACATGCAGAAAACCGAAAAAGGAGGGGAGAGGGGGGGACAGGAATTTACGGTTGTGGCCGACGCTGTTTCTGATCAGAAAGATGCAGCAGGGGATTAACGTTCGTGATAGAAAATTTTAAGTAGGTATCGCCATTGAGGATCTAGCCAAATTAGACGCAAATCTTGGCGCACACGAGTACGCATCATCAATTGAAGAAGAAGAGAAGAAGATTAAGAAGAAGCTGCATGATCATCTGACGAAGAAGACGATCATGCGCCGATGGATGAATCTAGTATGAGCCATCAAGGAAATATCCCGAGGAGCGCCACATAGTCACCGATCAATCATTTTCCGTCGTGGGTATGATTCATCATACATGCATACACATGCATGCATAGCCGATTGCATACCTCCAACAGATCTATGGCGATGGCTTTCTCTCTCTCTCTCTCTCTCTCTCTAGTGTCTCAGATCTCTGGCTCTTTTGTCCTCGTGTCGGAAGATAATGCGGGTCGAAGAAAAGAGAAAGGCTGATTGCAGCATTCTATCAGCATCCATGGCTGGCTCCTTCTGCTTTTCTCGGGGGATCGATTCTACTCCACGTCACCGTCACCGTCACATTTCACCACCATCTGCACCACCACCACCACCACCACCACCGTCGTCGTCGTCATCATCACTACCACCTTCTCGAATTCATCGTGGCGATGGTGTTGGTGGTGGGCGATCAGATTGCTTTGACACATAGAAATCGCACCAGGCTGCGGTGTTTGTGTGCTGACTGACGGTCGTGAACGTTTGTTGCCACGTTAGACCATGCTTGCATGCATGCATAGTGCATGGGGCGGATTGCTTTCCCACATATATATCCGTCTGCATACATCCATGCATGATGGTGATGGCGGCGGCGGCGGCCGCGGTGATGATGTTGATGGTGCTGGTGGCGTGATGATGTTGATGGTCGTGGTGGTGGTCATGATGATGGTGGTGATGGTGATGGTGGTGGTGGGGGTGATGATGATGGTGGTGGTGAGGATGATGATGGTGGTGCTGCTGATCATGATGATGGTGATGATGGTGATGAGGACGATGGTGGTGATGCTGCTGATCATGATGATGGTGGTGATGATGATGAGGACGATGGTGGTGATGCTGCTGATCATGATGATGGTGATGATGACGATGGTGAGGACGATGATGGTGATGCTTCTGATCATGATGATGGTGATGATGATGCTGAGGGCGAGGATGGTGATGCTGCTGATCATGATGATGGTGATGATGATGATGAGCACGAGGGTGGTGATGCTGCTGATCATGATGATGAGAACGATGGCGGTGATGATGCTGATCATGACGATGGTGATGATAATGATGGTGAATGGTGGTGGTGGTGGATGCCATCCATGCCGTCCACATGCATGCATGCATGCATGGGGATTGTTTTCCCACATATACATGCATCTACATACATCCATGCATATGCTTGCTTGATGATGATGGTGGTGGTGGTGGTGATGGTGATGATGGTCGACGAATGATGATGATGGTGGTGATGATGATGATGATAATAGATGCCATCCACAACGTGGTTCAAGATCGGAGCTGGGAGCCAGGTGGTTCAAGATCGGAGCTGGGAGCCTGCGGTCGCGAGGGTTGTGTTCTGACCAAAGTTTGCTCCCTTGTTGTCAAACATGTACATGCATGCCCATGTATTTGCCCTGTGAACACCCGTCGAAATCGATCGATTCTAAAACTAATGGCTCTGTCCCTTTAGTCGAGTCATCGCAAAGACAGGTAAGCGTTGCGATAGAGGATACCGGCGGAACACAGAAACGGTCACATAAGACAACCGCTTTATTCACGAGGATGACTATTATAACAAAAATTGGACTGTCGCTCGATCCCAACACAGTTTGTTATGATTCTTGGAGAGGATGAAAGACCATTGAAGAAGTCATTGGAGGCAGCTGTTCTTGCTCAATGTCACGATATAGTGCCTCTGAATCTCGATCTGTATCTGCACCTCGAACCGCCGATCTCGTGTTATGCGCGTCTAGTATGACCTCTTTAACTTCAGCCACTCTCCTGTGGAGTGACGTCTAATTGTAGGAGCAAGTAGTTGGAAGCGTGTTGTGATGTGTGAGTGCTAAGAGTGGGGAGAGAGAGAGAGAGAGAATGGGAGTAAGAGAGCAAGTATGCCTACATCTCGGGGCTCAATGGGACGGTAATAGTTTTACACACCTTCTGCGCTTCAAAGCACAATCGACATAGAATGCCTCCATTGCCAGAGATCATCCGGTCTATAAGCGCAACACGTTCGGAACACTTCGATCTTACAACACATCGGGATCAACACTGTTCAATTCGATGAAGATTGAAGGCCAGAAGCAGCTAGAGCTGCCACTAAGACCGGTTGGAGCCCCTCTCGGAACCTCCAGCCTGCTATATATAATCAGTCCCTAATAAAGAATCCAGCTGACGAGAAGGAATCTCTTAATGAGTAAAAGATTTCCGTCATGTAGAGACAGAGATGTTCCATTAAGAAGAAATCACACTCCATTGCACTTATAGTCTGTGAAGATGTTCCATCAAGAAGAAATCACAGTCCATTGCGCATAGTCTGTGAAGATGTTCCATTAAGAAGAAATCACAGACCATTGCACAGAAGAACGCAAATTTGATCTGTTTTATTTTGTCCGGACAAAAGTTTGAAGTGTGAATCCAAATCGAAGCCTCTTGTTACTTGTCAACAACAGAAGGAAGCGGACGACGACGACGACGACGACGAGCGAGCGAGCGAGCGAGACGATGATGATACGACGGCACGCGCTCTGACAGAAGCGTCCGAAGATCCTCCTCACTCACAGGTACGTCCACAGGCAGGAAAACAATCTTCTGTCCCTTATGATCTTCCCCGCATCTTTTTTATTTCTCCTCACCTGATGTCTGCCTGTACACCCACTGGTGCTTTGGCGTCGTTCATCACACGGATTAATCTTGAACGGAGCCCCAGAAAACGATCCTGAAAGTTATCTTCCCTTTCTTTCGATCAATTACGAGAGGAGTAGTTCTGTTTTCCGAAGATTAACTATCAGTCGACTCTCTCTTAGTTTGCAAATGATTTATGTACCTCGTTCTGAATCAATGAATCAGTGGGGAAGGTCCGTCATACGATACTAATGACAGAAAGAACAGGGGATGCTTGTCATCAAATTATCAATGAGCAATGACGCGAGCTATTCTTGAGCTAGCTGATAATCATGGAAAGAAGTTTCTACGTAATCCAGAGAAGATGGAAATATTTAATCAGCATTAATCCCTCGATTGAGTGACTATGATCGTAGTGAAACATTCGTCCATCAATTATTACCATAGCCCATTCCTATGAACGTTTGTGTCATCTCTTCTCATTGGAAGTTTAAACTCACGGGCCGAAGGTTGCATGGACAAGACATTTATGAGAAATATCTGTGATCGAGTGTGGTTTTTAGTTTTGGGATGTAACCATTCCCATCTAGAAATTTTAAATGAGGATTCTGTTCCCTAGAATTGGCTTGGATGGAAGGTCTCACTTCCAATCTTCAGTAGCTACATGAACACCTACATTGTGGTCCTACTATCAATGATTCCTGTTCACGTTAATCACTTTATTGTGGTATGCCAATGTGCTATAAGTTATAACAATGACAAAGTGCATGTTATGATGTTTGGTGTGAAGACACGCGCACACAGATAAAACCTTAGATTGAATGTTTTAAAAATATTTCCAGGAAGGTTTTCTATGATCTATCATTGTGCATAAATAACAATAACACCAAGATTATAATAATGCAGTCATAGCAGCAAGGAATGAACATTGGTCCATTCTTTGATCTATCTTCTCTCGAGAATGAATGGTATAAGAGCTCTCAGAAACGGAGAAAACAGTATGAAATGGTAGTACAAAATGACATGTGGCAGTTTTGAGAATCGATACAAGATTATGTTTGCTAATTACCAAATTTGGAATTATTGCGCTTTTTCCATAAATGTTTAATGTTCCATGTTTATTTCTTTTGATACCCATTGTAGCAAAGTCAAGTGTGCAACATATGGCTTCAACCTCTTTGATTGTCACTCGCAACCCTTCACACATTTCATGGTCACAATTGGGTTGGACAATAAGCATTTTGATGGCAGCTTGTACAGGAAGTGGGCTTCTATTCAAGGTCACTACGATGTAATGGGGTCTTTAAATGAAAAATAAAAAATATTGACATTGCATCTGTTTGCTAAAATGTGTAACGTTGGCTCTCAGAGACTGTTATTACGGAGGCTAAAGCTATGGATAAGAGGGGTTGTTGTGAAAAATGGCTCTGTGAGGAAAATACCTTTAAAAGCAGCTGTGATACAGGGTATCAGTGCTGTGAAATCGGTATCGTCTGCAGCAATGGATGTGGCTCAGGCAAACAAAGAAATAATGAAGTTTTATGTTGAAGGTTAATTTTATGACATTCTTTTTGTTTTCTGTATATTGATTATTGACGACCATTTGTATTTTGATCACAAGGATTTTCTCCTTGGCAGACAATAATCAAATCAGCAATGCTGTTCAGGCTTTAGAAACTCACATTTCTGAACTTAGCCAAGCCATTATTGCAGCAAGGAATGTCGTCATGGAAAAAAGCTATAAAGATCACTTACATGCTACAAAAGGTACTATTTCGAGACATTTTTCTTTGCTTACTTTATCCCTGAAATCATGTTGTGAACACATTATTAGCATATGCATGTTAGCATCTAGATAGTCTCAAGAAAATTTTGTCTTCTAGCCATTTTTCAAATGTTTTATAAAATAATATAAAAATTATCCAAATGAAGTATAATGATCATGATTGATGAATGTAGGCATTGGGATTTATTTCAAATATTTTCCCACATCAGGAAGCAATTTGCAATGCATTACATATGGCAATATTGTGTTGCGTATAGTCAGTTAACTTTACACTTTCAAGTTTCTCCAAAACGATGTTGACATAAAAGAATATTGTTACACTACAGTTTTAAACAGTCTAAAGTGAGCAAATTGTGGTCACATGTAGAAACGACTTGTGGTTAAGGTAAACTAAGGGCCATTACAGCCAACATCCATGCACAACGTTTGGTTATTGCATCCCAATACAAGCATACCGATAAACATGCCCAAATCTTCTGCAAGTTTGGTTGACGAAATAGCTTCCATTCAATCTTTAGTAGTATTCCATGTTCTGCCCTTGTGTAATTTGGATAGAATACTCCAGTAACAGCTGTAAACTCGTGTAGAACAGATATAGTGTGGCTGCAATTAATACATGTAGTAATCTACATAGTGGTGAATAAACTCATGAGAAATCATAGTGGTGCTAAGCTTTTGATACCTAATATTAACTACTGCTCTAATGCTTCTCTTTAAACTGGTATTAGAGTGATTAATTTTTTCTTTGCTGCTTTAATTTTCTCAGATTCTTCATCTGCAGAAAATTCAAAACCTTAGATTTGTTTCAGACTGCTTTTGGAATATTAGGGTCCTTTGGTCATTATTCTGCCCTGATTACTGAAGAAACCAAACACTTTGCTTAAACCGACATAAAAAATCTATGTCAGGCTATGATTTTTGAGTGCAGGCTTTTATTTGTAGAAAGAGTGCACACAGGGCATTTTTTCTCTCAAAGATTGTGATGGTGCCCTTGTGTAAGTGAAGCTAGAGGGCATGGAAACTGATGCATGGATTGCATTGAATAAAAAAGCCATTGCATATATTAAAAGCTGTTCAATGAAACCCTTGAGGGTACAAAAGGGCTTGACTATTGCCTGTTTAGTGTGGGCTTGACTATTGCCTAGGAAGTGTGGGTGCAATTTAAGTCTAATTAAGAGAACATTGCTCTTGTAATTTCGGTGCATTTGATGAGGAAATTTATCGGTTTGCTTCTAGATGACTCAAAAGGTGTAACAATGCATTTACCATTATTTACATATAGTCTGTCCTAACTACAAGATTCGAGGGTACAATTTTGAAGACAAGCTAATGTTATCTCTTGCTTATCACATAGTCAAAATGTTGGGGAACTATTTGTTGCTTCACTGTCTAATAAGCAATAATGCGTATAGTTTTAATCATATTAGCACCATACAGTTGTCTTAGGACAAGAGTCTAGAACTCATGCTCAAACATGTTGTATGTACCTGACAATCAAGAAAAGTTTCATTTCTGTGAAGTAGATGGATTCTCAGTGTTACTGCACACTATTTGGTGGTGAAAGAGACAATCAAATAGTGTTACTGCACGCACACTATTTGATTGGATTTCAATTAGTTCTTTGGCATAATAGACAAAGGCATATGAATAAAAGGACTTGAAGTCCTTCATCATCTGGCAAGTCTAATATTGAAAAGATCAAAGCTTGACTTTTTATAATGATTGTCAATTTGGTAAGCAAGCAAAAACTCCTTATCATTCTGCTATCTCTTGTATATTAAACGCCTTGGATTCGATGCATTCTGATGTGTGTAGCTTGCTTGTAAAATCTTTGGGAGGTGCTGCATATTGCATTTGCTTTATTTACAACTATTCTGGCAAGATCTGGGTGTACTTGCTAGACCAGAAAAGAGGTGCATTTGATGCATTTAGGTCTTTTTATGCGTTTGCGAGTACTCCAAAGGGAACAGAACTAAAATCTGTATAACCATATGTAATGGGGATGGTGCCAAAAGAGTTTACAACTCCATATAACCCTTTGTCAAATGGGGTCGCAAAAAGGTATAATAAGACTATGTGAGGGAGTTAATTTTCCAGTATAACCATCAACTATAGCTTATATGCAGTTGCAAATTCACAATGGGCCACAAAATGTTCTTTTCCCTGGCCAAGAAATGTGTCCCACGAGAGGCCAGTATGCACTTATATGCGCCAGGATGATACATATCTTTAGATTATAAATGTCAAACTGCATCTTCTTTAACAAGCTGCATTTTATGTCCGCTGAGGAAAAACCATAATATATGGTACTAAGTTCTCTTTCATGTTATGACAAACTTCTTTTTGTTGATATATCCTGAACAAGCTGAAGTATAGTGTGTGAATCTGATAACTTAATCATCATGTTCTTTTCATGGTCACAATTTGTTTCTTGCAGTGCAGTCAAATGGGAACTTGCAAATTCCAGTGGAGTTGGAAACTGGCCGGAAGGTATACATCCTTCCATATTAAGATGGCATACGAAAATTTATTCATGGTATATTCTAACTGCATGACTGTTTATGAAGGGAAAAAGGGTCAATGATTTGTTTTGGTCAAATGAGTTTGCCATCAGTTCTCCACAATATGAGTCCAAAAGTGTAGTGTTTTAGAGGGCCTGTATGGAGTTGAGTGATGCATATGCGAGCTTGAGAAGAAAATGTTTTGATTGTTACTATCCTTACCTATCCAAAAATTGTGGCTACATTTATATCCAAGCCATAGAACAAGAAATCAGAGCTCAAATAGTTAAAATTGTTATTTATCAAGAGCTTCCATGAGGAAAATTTATGAAGAATTTGGAGAGGAAATTGAATTAGGTTACATCAGACACCTGAAACAGGAGATACACTTTGCATTACGTTTGGTATATGGAACTATTGAATTTTATTTCTGATGACTATTTTAAGCAGCACACTATTGTCTGGAATGCGCTTAATATAGATTTGTTATATTTTTGTTTGCACTATCGCAATTTATCTTTTAATGGCATCTTTAGGTGGGCACTATTCTCTGTACTGCAGCTAATATGGATTTTGTTTTGTGTTTGCAAACTAGCTATTTAGTAATCCAACTGGATCGACAGAGAGTAAAGGTGCGTGCGATGTTAGGTACTGTTGTCTTATATCCATGGAAAGTTGATGGTCTTCCATTGCTAACAGATCAATTGCCAGATGAAAGTCAATCAAGAAAACCAGATCATGCTCCACATTCGGCATCCTACCTTGAGGTTAGACAGTTTTCCCGTCCTAACCTTGTAGCTAGATACAGAAGGGGGGAAATTCTGCTCATGCTCTTTTATAATCTTGAATAGTCATGACAGTGGTTCGATATTTATCATTATGAATCTGATGGGTGTTCTTTTTTCATTTAACATTATGAATCTGCTGAATACTATTAGGTATGTTTGATGTGAGCTATCCTAAAAAGTGGCTTTTTGTTCCGTATTCTTCACTTATGATCATTAGTGACATAAAGGATGTAGAGAAAATTGCCAAATAATCTTATCTGAGGAAGATTCATTATCAGTACGAGGAAACTCTGCAATTTCCACTGATACAGCTGATACAGCCCCCTTAATAAATTTATCTGAATAAGACTTATTTATCCTGATAGTTATAGGGAACTCCTTGATACAACCCATTTATGTCCTTAATTTTTTTATTTCCTTCATGTTGTAGAATATTCCGTTCTTTTTCTTGAGGAGGCAGCATTATTTGAGATATTGACATGGACTTTGGCTTTGTCTTGATTCTCCATAAAATTTCCCTGCTTAGATTTAATGAGTTGTTCTCTTGTGAAACAAACTTAATTTACATCTCCTTGTGGTTCAGGTTTTAGCTATCTTAGAACGTGGAGAAAAACCTCCAGGGATTCTGGTAGATTCCTTAACTTCTACATAAATTACTTTTATACAAATCTAGAGCTTGAAAACATTTATTGAAGAATTGACAGGAAATCAATGATAAACCTCCAAATCCGCATCGGCCTCCATCAGTGTCTCGTTTACAGCCCAGGCCAAAGGTATAATTGCATTTAATAGATTTGAAGAGCATCCTTGGAAGTAAGTTGGCAAATAGTGTGTTAGGAAGAAAGCATGTTGGATGTGCGTGGATGAGTCATATAGTTGCATAATTTTTGGCCAGCAAAGACTACATGATAAGATTCCCCTTTCCAAACTTCATAACAAAGAAGAAAATGCGAATAGGAGAGGTGAAAATGTATGTTTCTAGGTGTGTGTGAACAGCCTACCAATGGTTATCTCCTTACCTCACCATGTTGAAGTCGTGAGTGTTACCCTGAATATTTTATTCTTCACACGGCTTCCTTAAGCTGCATGGATTTACAAAGACATTGAGAGAGGCCAAAATGGCTATATTGTTTTTAAGTACAAAATAAGTGTAGCAGAAGAATAAATAAATAATATATTTGTGTAATCACTCTGATGAAACAACTAATGCTTTTTCCAGCCTTGGGAGATTGTTAAAGTTCAGAAGAGTGAGAAGGCAGCAGAGCAGTATACCTACAGTGCAGTTGCTAACAAACATAAGCAATTATATGGTTCCTATCCAGACATGACACAAGGACAGAGTCCCATGTATATTTCACCTTTTGCAGGTCACAAGGACCAAAGACCTTCAGCAACTTTAAGACACAGAGCTGACATTGGTATTCCTCTCGAACTCACTCGATCAGAGAATGCTTCATACATCAATAGTGGTGACCAGACGGTGGAGCAAAAAGAAACTACAGCAAGTACAACAATGCGTGGACCATTGCTTCTATCTGGGATGTCCTTAAATGGTGATTCTGAGGTGGCGCCTCAAAGAACTAACGCATCTATCATCCGTTAGTTCTGCCAAAGAATATATAGTAGTAACACTGACAAATACAGGTACAAACTGTATTGTTATTCTGAAATAGTGATTCTTGAAGATTTTCTGGTTTCTCTTCACTCTGTAGATTAAGCGTTTTATGTATTTATGTTTTATTCTGTATTTCTGTTGGAACAGAGCATTTTAAGGATGCTTGAAAATACATGGTTTCCAAAATTTCCTTTGGTAAGCGAAGGTTCTTCTGTCAGTTCTGCAACACAGCAAAGATAAAGTTTTCCCACTTCAAGCTACCCTCTGATTGTTCATTCTCAAGTGTGAAGCCCTAGTCGACATGGTGGCAGAAATGATTGATGACCATACTTGAGAACAGTTGGCAAATACTGTACATTGAGGTCCTGTTAGGAATAGAATGATGTGTATGTGCATAGCATGAGTTTGCCAATGATCTTACACGGGTTCTTGATTCCTTTGTCAATAAATACCCATCCTACTGGCATGTTAAACATGGTTTTGGCTAAACATCCATAATACTTATTTTCTGATGTTTGTTTTCTATTGTATATTCCAAACAGAATATATACACTCCAGATTATCTATCTGACAGTACCAACTATTAAGACGGGTTTATGATCTAAAGTTTGTTTTCTATTGGCAGTCTCTTTTTAACTGAAGTTTTGTATTCCAAATTGAGCATACCAACCAATAATCCTGGTTCATGCACATTACCAGCTACATTAAGGCTGGCTTAGGAATAGCTGGGCTATGGTAATTAAAACATTAAAGTGAGCTTTAATAACTAATACTGGGATGTCAATAGTTCCAGGAAGTGTCAACAACACATCCATTTTTGGAGTCGTGCAAACAGGACGTATGACTTACAAGATGTAACCATAATATAGATGCTCAAATCTGGAACGCATTTGGGGAACAATGAAGAGAACACTGTTGTACTTAAGTTGTATTTGGAACTAAGTAAAGATGTAAGTATACCAACTAAGATGCAAAGATTTGATTATACATCAAGAGCAGAAAGGTTCACGAACATATGGCTTCAATCAAATTTTTGTGTGGAACTTCGGAGCATTGCGTTGCATTGGAAATCGTATGTCTTGACACAAGTGAAAGAAACGTGATAGCTTCACTTTAGCAAAGTGCAATGTGAGGGGGATATATTTTATGCATATAAAGCATTACTAATACTCATTAATACAGAAAACCAATCAGGTATTGACGACATCACCTAGACACTTATTTAATATCAATATACTTTAAGGTTCCAAGTTTTTTGTATCAATGTTCCAGATAATCAAGATGATTACGTAAACTGTAATCACAACATTAAACATTTCGATTATATACTACTTGGAGTTGATATGATACACCATTGATCACCAAGGCCAATGACATTTATTAAGCACATCGATCATTGGTATTAAGACAACAAATCATATTCCCACAAATGTACAACACCACATATTCAAGAACCCAAGGGATCTCATCACATTGATTGTAGAATGCTAGTACACCATCAATTTGAAACACATTATTCCAATCTATGTAGTGATTCACCGAATTTCATCCATACATTTCTGTAAATGGCAAACTAGCTACAAGTGCACTGTTCCTCTGTTCATGTACATTGTAATAATTATTGACAAATGAAGGAATCACAATGTAAAGCAGAATCTTGGTTGTATTTTAAGAACTTGAGATGTAGGATGGATCATTACATGGTTGTACAGATAAAAACCAGTCATAATGATGGGCTGGGTAAGAATCAAACTGAGCATAAACATGATCTAAAACCTCAACCTTTCCCTCACTAGAGGATGATCTGGAAAATCCAGTCTTCTCAAAGGTACTTTAGTCAGGGATTAAATAAGAACAACTTTCTATGAACACCAACTGTTTCGAGCTGGTCAACAATGTTTGCTACATGTGAATGTGCACTACCATCGTGATCATGATGATGGAAAAAGTATGTTAGAAAGCCAACCATAGAAAGCACCGTTCCAACAAGAGCTTTGTCATATTTCTCAACCCAATGAAAGTTGATCTGACTAGCACCATAAAATGACAACGCCACCAATGTTACCATAACAATTAACGTGCTAAAAAGTAGCACTGCGATAGCAAGTGCTATCAAGCTTGATGAAGCATTCCCCACAGCTAAAAAGACAGGCAGTGTGGTAGCACAAGGAGACAATGCTGGCACCAATATAAGACCCGCTACAGCCATCTTCTCTACTGAGCGGTTATGTGAGTGACTGTGCTTTCCTTTACCAAATATAAATAGCAAGATGTAGCTAGCTCCCATGAAGACAAGAAGCAGAGATGCAAGCTTATGGACTGTCTCTTCACTGGCGATGCTGTTTGCCATTGTTATTGCAGTGAGGCCGAGAACACTTGTTGAAAAAACATGACACACTGCTCCAAATGCAGCTGTGACACACAATCAAGACAATATAAATCCTTACGATTTTCCAACATTATCCTTCTGACACACAATCAAGACAGAATAAATCCTTATGATTTTCGAGCATAATCCTTACTACAACCAGTTTCAGTAACCAGCTAATTGTGTTTGACTATATGCCCTCTACTTGACAACACTACCATCTGATATCTCTTTAATCAGTTTCTTCTACAATCCAAGCATTATTGCCTTCATTATAAGAGAGCTCAGCTATCACAAAACGAAAAACTAAAACTACAAAAACCCATGTAATAAATTCTCAGTCACCTAGACGACCCATATGCCTCACAGGATGATACATACTTTCTCTTACATTAACACTTAACTAGGGCCAAACACAACTGTAATCGATTTTGAATTCAACAAAAACATTTATTTACGACTGTGGAGTCTAAACTGAAGGCCTCATTACATTAGCAGCTGCATAGCATACTATGCAATCCCAAGGGCATTGCCACTGTTTCTTCGGACAATGCTTCAGACACTTGAATAATGTATTTTATGTCATTAGAAATTCCTTGGGTTCTTCGTACCTACTAGAGACTTGCAGACTCAGAGATTTTGATGATAGTCATTATTAAAAGTTTTAGATGTGCAGCTCTTTGCGACTGACTGATTCAGTGATCTACAGAAACATTCATGGACATATAACTGCAAAAACTTTGTAGGGAAGATATTGAACAGATCATAGAAAGAATAAAGGGAAAGTTCTCAAGTTAAATTTGCATTGCTCTTAATCTACGTGATCACAAAGATCTGCCAGACGGATCACAGCTTATCTGCATAGAAACATAAGATTGTGTAAAAACGCAGTGCATCATCCAAATCCATGCCAAGAGGGTGCATAGAACATCACCACAACCAGCATAAGGGTTAAATTCTTATCATCCCCGCTCTTGAGATCTCCTATGAATTCCATTTCACTAACCCCATGTGATCTCATTTGAGTTCCACGATGTGTACTACTTTGCTAGCAGGGTGGGGCATAGCCCAAATGTAGAAGAGGAGCTCATCAACCACAGAATCTTACCAAGTGGGCGTCGATCGCCTCAGATCTTCGACTCTCTTCCCTTATATCCTCGCTCAGAAAGACACGGACAAGGACACACACACACACACACACACACACACACACACACACACACACATACAAATACACGATGGTGTACAAGGGTTATTGGGGGGGGGGGGGGAGCAAAGCACTCACTGACGAGAAGAGTCTGCGAGAGGCTCCATTTCTGAGCTCGACCCACGACAGAGAATGGTAGCCAGTGCGTGGGGATGAAGGAGTGAAGGAGCGAGACGGTGGCGATACCCCCGATCGTCGACAGTTCCTCAGCGCTCGGCATGGCTTCCTTCCTCCCCAGTTTTTTGGCTTCTCAGAGGACACACGACGAACACACACAGAGTAGGTCAAGAGAGAAATGAAGATGCAGGCGTACTTTTCCTTAATTGCACAATATGCCCCTGACTTGTTGATGGCAAGTCTTTTGCTGGAATTCTGGCAAGTCTTTTGCTGGAATTCTGGCAAGTCTTCTGCTGGAATGAATTCCAATCTTCTATCAACCTCTAAGCAAATAGGCCTCAATTTTGAGACAATATGAGAAGCCCTTGTCGGCATTCGCGCAATGCAAAGACAAATAAATGGGCGCCTGTTTTCTTGAGCAGCGGCAGTATGCGGCGCTGTCGAAACAGCTCGGCTCTAAACTGCCTCCATGTATAACTTCTCTGTCACCGAAAACGAGAAGCTGGGGCAGAAAATCTATGGTGCGATAATTTCCTTCTCATCTGTGCATCCATTCCCCCCTGAATGTCATGGAATAGAGTGACA
>JBBBWG010009002.1:6757-21143 GCA_037176905.1 Azolla pinnata | reverse complement strand
TTCTTCAAAGGGGATCACAAAGCCATTTTGTGCCCGAATAAGAAATCAACCTAACTCAATGCATTGTTATTCCATTCAAACTCCGTGTTGGATTTACTTTCTTGATGCTTTAATCAAGTATTGTGTCAGAACAAACTCGTTCCATTGTATTCAAGATATTAAAAAGTCCAATGTTAATGCTTACTAGAACACGTTGCATCCAAACATTTTTTATCTTGTGATCACGTAAAATACGAGGAATTCATACTTTGATGTTGATATAATGATTGAAACTAGAGCCAAATTCGAGAAACTACAAAGAGCGCAAGCCTATATACTCGATGCTATAGACGAGAGAGATGCTATTGTTGTATACTTAAATATGAGGTAATCAATCTAGGGTAATCGTGATTCAT
The DNA here is from genome assembly GCA_037176905.1 of Azolla pinnata. Classification (NCBI taxonomy): domain Eukaryota; kingdom Viridiplantae; phylum Streptophyta; class Polypodiopsida; order Salviniales; family Salviniaceae; genus Azolla; species Azolla pinnata. The sequence goes on along the minus strand of JBBBWG010009002.1, from coordinate 20,748 downwards.
GTTTCTTATTGCAACTGTATTTCTAATCATTGTTATTGGTATTAGAAGGTAGATGTGAGATCAATCTTCTGTTCTTACATTAAACTCCGGAGATCTTCGATTGTCGTATACTTAAACATAAGGTAATCAATCTCGGCTAATCATGATCAATGTTTCTTATTGCAATTGTATTTCTAATCACTGGTATTGGTATCACAAGGTAGCTATGAGAGATGTTTTGTTCTCTTGTTAATAATATTGGATCCTCACGGACTAGACACAACCTACAACTAGGGATAGATTTTTTTAGGTTCACAAAGTATATTGAATTTTCTTTCATGATCAGCTAAAGAAATCTTACAAGTTTAGCCGACAAACAACTCGCAATTCAGGCATTTGACTTCTTATAATAGGTTAAGATTCAAACCTGCACGATGATTCATGCCCTTGAGAAAAGCATGCAGATGATGATGATGATGATGATGATGATGATGATAATGATGATGATAATGATGACGAGGACTGTTATGATCATCATCTCATTTCCACTACAAAGGCAAGGTATTAGGTCCAACTCTATGACAATATCTTGGAGCAGAAAAATAAGAGGATTATGAGAGGAAAACCAAAATTCCATCTTTAACTTTTCTCGCTTGATTTTGGGGTTGGGAGTACGCTTGTATTGACCTTAACAGCAATACAAGATTGAGGCGACTGCATACAACTATCCATGGCTGCCATGAAAGGAGAGCTATTATGATCTTAGCTTAAAAGTTGAGAAAATTATGCTTTCAACTAGGCTTGCTTGTGTTTTTATAGCTTAGAAGATGATAACCTCTATATGTGCAACAATTAGTAACTTCAAGCATGAGAGAATGAGAATAAATAGTTAGAAAAAGTTGTTCTTTGAATATTTGTTTTCTTATTATACATGGCCACTACACTTTAGACATTGCATCAAACCCTAAACACATTTGCATAGAAACAAATGTAATAAACTTATGTGGGTAAACCCAAAAATAAAAGAGTAACCAAAAAAATATATAGTATGAGTAAACCCCAACTTATATGAAATAAACTCAAATGGATAAATCCTTTAAAAAATCTAGGTAAACCCACACCAAGTTTATCTCACATCTCTAAGAGAGTAAACCCTCTTAATAAAAGTCAACATTTTATTTTTTTTAAGTAATTCTATGTTTTATTAAAAAAGCTATTTTTTATTTTTATTTTTATTCAATTATTGTTTTTTTAAAAGACATAAAAAAACTCCTAAAAAATGAGACATTTTAATGGTCCTCCCAAAAACCGGTTGACCACTCAAGGGGGGATATAGACACTTCAATGTATCTAATGTGTTTTCCAAATACAGTTGGAACTTGGGTATAACGTCCCTTAAGAGGAAAATGTTCATTCAATAGAGTCCCAAATATCACCACTATTTTGCAATGTATGTTAGTAATAAGTTGGAAAGGAGATTAGAATCTAATGTAAGAGAGGCATTGAGCGTAATTATCTTTCCTAAACTTTGATCGTTATTAAAGTTAATAGATGAATCAATTAGAAAACCCACTAACCAACTAATCCCCATACGTATGACTTTGATAATTACTAAAGTCAATAGATTAATTTATTACAAATCACTAAACTAACTAAATATGATTCCGATAATCAAAGTAAATCAATTTAAATTGACTAAGCATGGCAAATTCATACACCACTGTTTTTTTTTTGTTTCCACTACTAATACCTATGCTTATGATTAATTTTATCAATCTTCGCGCTTTTTCTGAAAATTTTAAGACATTGCTCGTTGTTAACCACAAAAACTATACATTTTGGTTCATTATTCCAACTACACAGCTGAGTAAGAAACGTAAATTAGAGAGGAAAAAATGCATGTTTTTGTTTTTTTTTTAAGGCATACGGTAAACAATTGTAATTTTTTCTGTTTGTTTATTTTACTGACAAGCAATTGAATTTCTAACCTATATTTTTTGCAAATGTGCACACGTAGGGTATGTGATATTAATTGAAAGGATTTTAATAAATAATAATAGTTGCACACACGCAGGTAATGAAAGGAATTTAAAACACTAATGGCGCCGCCTCAAACGAATTGATACATAACAAGCACCGAGAAATATATAAAAAAGATGTACTGAGATTGGAACTCCTATTTCAATCGATCCTTATTTTTATATTATTTTGCTCATTGTTTCTTGCTTTGAAAAAAAAAATGCAGGATTTCAGCATTTCTTGCTTTTACTTGTCATGCATCTTAAAAAATCCGATTTCTTTTGTTTATTTGTTTGTATAGGCCTCATCAGAACTTTAGGGTTTAGGGGTTGATTAATTTATTCATTCCCGGTTTTCTTTTCAATTTTTCTTTTGTTTTCTAATGCCCAAGTTTTGCTTCCATCTCTACTCAATCTGGTACATGGGATAATCTTCTCACGTGCATATGACCTAATTGTGTTTTGTTTTTTGGGCAAATGGTGATCGATCAGTCCACTGCTCATCACATTAGCCTCTGAAATTCGCTCATTATTATTTAGGCCCACGTAAATCAATCGAAATCTTCCGCGTCATTGGTGATCATATGACGATGTTCTTGGCCGCGATTTGCGCAAAAAAAAAAAAGAAACTAATTGGTCTGGGTGTTTGTCTTTTCATTTGTAATTTGATAGAACATTGTACATTGTTGCAGACTGATCATCGTGTTTGATTACAAGCGTAGCAAACAAATAAAATCATAGTCGATTAATCGAGCTATAAATCTTGTAATAAAATCACCATCGATTAATCAAGCTATAAACCTCATAATAAAATCACAATTGAAAAATCGAGCTACAAACCTCATAATAAAATCATGATGAATTAATCAAGATGTGGATCTCATATTTCTTAAAATCAGAATTGATTAATTGAGCTGTAAACCTCATAATAAAATCACGATCAATTAATTCAGCTGTAAACCTCCTCATGAAATGTCTATGGATTAATAGAGCTATAAACCTCATAAAAAAATCACAATCAATTAATCGAGCTACAAACCTCACAATAAAATCACTGTCCACGATTAATCAAGCCATAAACCTCATAAACAATCACAATCAATTGACGGAGCTATAAGCCTCATAGTAGAATCGCAAAAAAATCCTTGGTAATCATCAAAGAGTCGGTAGAATTATTTCATGATGCACCTTGAATCAGGGAACAAAAAGACAACGCCATGAAATCAGCACACGATAAGATTGATCGATACGAGGAAAAAGGCTACACGGGTTTAGGACTGTGAATCGATTAATCATTTAATCGGTCGATCATCGATGACTTGGTTTATTGTTGATGGATGCGATTTTTAAAAAACGTGGGCATTCGTCATATAACAATCGCGAAGAAATTGGTTGGGCATCAATTAGCAATCGGGGACAATGTGGGCATCTTATCCCAAAATGTTGCTCGGAAGAAAAAACATTCTAGTGGGAATATAGCTTCAGACTTTTGTGTGTGCAAATGTCAATGAGAGGGAGAGGCAGAGAAAGGATGTGTGTGAAACCGACAAAAGTTTGCCCCAAATTAGGGAGGGCTAGTAAATGCATTGACTTTTTATAGCTATCGTTTTCGGCGAGCTTTGGCCGTGTGATTCGGCACACGTACAAAGTGCGCTGATCAAGGGCTCGAGTGGACTTGAGAGATGGCTTCCTACAAAAGAGGGTGTAAGATTTTACGGGGGGCGGATTGGCCGGCGGCATCCGTCGAACGTCGTGCATGATTCCACAGTTGGCTTGTTCAATGGAGCAAAAGGGTTCGAACCCGAATGAATGCCCAGAGGAGCTTCTCTAATGGTAGCGGGGTGTTACTTGCATCCGGACGAACCCCCTCCAATTCGGGGCCAGCCCCAGAGTAGTAGATCAAAAGAAGGCATATTGCTAACTCCCATGGTGTTTTGAGTCAAGCACGACACACTGCACGGGGCCATTGAGCTTGATTGACAGACAGACAGACAGATAGACAGACAGGCAGACAGATCGACGAATTAGGGGTGGTACCATTGAACTTAGAGGGTGCCAGTGACTCAATGCTTGGGTCTCATCGCCATCCTTGACACATTTAAGAAGTCGCGGTTGTGTGCATGTGCACAAATAGATGCCTAATGTCGGGAACGAGACCCGATCTTGTCCCTACATCTGCATAACCAACTCCATTCTCCAACCCATTGTGGATCGTCAAGGAATCTCTTGAAGTTTAGTCATGATGATGATGATGATGATGGTGGTGGTTGTGGTGGTGGCGGCGACGACGACGACGACGATGAGAATGATATCGATGATGTTGAGCTTACAAGAGCATATTTAGAATAGGGTTATCATGATCACAATCTCAAAGATTACCACTACTCATGCAGGGTGCCCTTAAGTTCTTATTCTTGATAGACAATGACCTAAAGTACCCTTACATTTTAAAGAGTATGATCTTCAAATCAATTGACATCTTGCCTTTGGTTCTTTCCTTCTATACCCATCAAAGTTCTTAGTTTGAAGGCAATTACACAAACATAAGTGAACAAGGCATAAGAACTTTGTTCTTTTAGTTTGTTTTCCTTGGAGAAATATCATTGACATATGGTAGTAGTGTAACAATGTATCATAATTCATTAAATAAGGTATTAATCATAATTTAATATCATGGTTATTATTACTATGTCTAAGGGATGTGAAAGCCAAGATTGTATTACTAGGAGCTCAAACAAGAAGATACGGCTTCACAAAATTTATAGTATCAATACTAAAAGCTAAGTGTCCCACGTAGGTGAGTTTAAATACTCATGCTCACAATAATATGCGTTAGTTAGCTCATTTACTCCTTAGTATTGACTAGGATGTGTCTCTATTGATCCGTGATAGGATGTTTTAAGGCTAAAACAAGGCAAACATGTTATAACTAAAATAGAGTAAGACGAGCAGTTTAATATTACTAGAGCTTATAGATCTTTATAGTAAAATTCTCTTCTATCACATGTATATTATTTGTTGTAGATCAAAGAACCAAGATTGATTACATTTAGTTATAACAATCATTACATTTATCTCTTTATCAATTATAGTATGTAAAAATAATTATCTTAAAATTTCTCATTGATCAACTTAAGAATATTAGTAACAAAAGTTATCTAAAACCATTGTTTGTAAATAAAAATAAACTTGCATAGTATAGTTAGAATCTCGTTATTCTAACACTCAAGGTAAATAGTGTGCATAACTTTTGTAAGCTTATCAAAATAATATAATAAATAATAAACAATTAGATTAGATTAAAAATATATTCCTCTTCGAAATCTGATGATATCTTGTAGCATTCCTATGTGATGTTATAAGATTGTTTCTTATTATATTTTTTTACAATTTTATATACAAAGGGGTACATATTGTTAGGGAAAAAAGGAACTAAAGTAAAAAATACTATTAATTACTATTGTTGTGATTAAAGGCGCTAAATTTGCATGTGTATAGGTGTAACTATTAAGGTTGTAAACTAACAAATTTGCAAATAAAAATTTAAGAAAATATAAACTAGTTGTAGTAAATGTTAGTTGATTAATGATTAATTAAATGAAAGATTATAGGTTTATGAAAGTAAATCAATTGAAAATAATTTAATGAACATCTTTACAAAATAACAATTTTATATAATGTCGTGAAATAATATAAACCATAGTTACTTTAAGTGTATGTTGGCCCTATATAAAAAGACTTCTTTTTCTTTATTGTTTAAGTATTTTCATTTTATCAACCACTTGACTTTCTTAAATGTATGTTAATGTTTTTTTAATTATTGTTTTAGTTAATTGATTTAAACTTTCCCACATGAATTATTGTAAAGATCAAATAAATTTTTCACTTTCCTTTCTATTGGGAAATATTTTTTTAATTATACATTTACTAAAATTTGTTATTATGAGTTATTTTTAATTCTATTGACAAAATCTATTTTATAATAAATTACACATTATCATTATATTTTATGCTTTCTATTGTGAACTTTTGACCGATTTCTTTAGGTTTAAAGAGTTGTGATTCTTAGCCGAAATTGTTGAGGTTTTAATCTAGTGGAACTTAAGGATACATTTTATTATAGTGTTTAATGAAGATTATTGTCCATAGTTGTACTACCCATTAGAATATTATAATCATTAAGATACATTATTTCCTTGGCTTCAAGGCATAAAATGACTTTTTTAACTTGAAAATATTATTTCATCTAATATTAACAACTGATGAATTTTACAATCATGTTTAAAAGTACTTTAAGGACTTTAATATCTAACTATCAAAATTGAAGTGTGTTTCTCTTGAAAAGTTATTAATGATAATGTTTATAACATAACGTGCTCATTAGAGTTTGTTGCCTAGTTTTTTTTTTTCTTAGCCTTTTACACTTTAACGTTATTGACTACCCCAATCATAATAAAATTTTAGCGTGATATTATATCTATAACTCAGGCAATGTTAGTCAAGTCACCAACCAGACTCAGGCATGATTGACATTGTCAAGTGTCCCTTCAATACTCAACATCATGCAGTCTAGACATTAGCAAAACATTGAGTATTTAAAGACCCTTGAGTTATGTTATACTTATGACCAAACATTTTGAATCTGTTGGTGGGGCATTTAGTTGTGGTGATCATCGCAATGGACAAGGTTGTTGGTGTTATCGAACTAGGGATGATTTTAATAAGAGTGCTCATGCATAATCTGGAGCACTTGCAAGTGTTCTAGTTTTGGAAGCATTTGGGATCGATTATTACATGATTAAAGACATTCCCACCTTAATGATAATGGTATGAAGAGACGACGGTTTATAAGTACACTTTTTTGCCTGTATATATTCATGTTCATAATGTGTACGAGCCAAAGACTTTTAGGGTAATATAATCGAGTGGATCATGGCAACCCATTATAGGTATCCAACTAATGTACTCATAATAGGTCAACTAACTAAAGATTAGGAGGGTGATTAATCATGTCTTTCGCATATCTTACTAGTTTTAGTGTATTGTCACATTTCACAGACATCTAAAAAGTTAAAAAGGTTTATGACAATAAACGCAACTTATTATTTGGAAATTTTTTAATGTAAATTTCATTTCTAAAATGCATTTATAGTCACAATACCTTGTAGTGGTAGACAATCTATAACAATTTGATTAAATACCAAAATTTGAGTAACTTCTTACACGGCCTCACAATATTACTTTTTTTTTTTTTTACAAGAGGAGCTAATAATTATTTGAAATATTCGAAAAAAAATTACCATAGCAAAAGGCTAGTATAACTTAATTAGTAGAGAGTCATCTGTTGTAACACATTTAACAGAATGAGATTTTATCCTTTATAGCAGACTTGATCTTTTTAAAGCATGGAGCATGGTTTTTAAATTGGAGTTATCAAGCACCGTGGTGGTTATTGTTACCTCTTATTATTTACAAAAAATTAGAACTCAATTGAGATTGCATTATAAGTCCTTAAAGAGTTCATTGCTTATCAAGGGAGTAAATAACATAAAATGGTCAAAATATTTAAAATTAGTAAGACATTTTGAATTTTTTTGTAAATGAAATAAAAGATTTTTTGTCAAATATTCTTGTTAGATATATATCTTTTATAATCTTTAATAGTCTTATGGCTATGATTTTGATATTTAATAAAAGAATGTTTAAAATAATAATAATATATATGAAGATTAGAATTATATAGCTTGAAAATACAAATTAATGATTATAACCCAAAATTGAGCCATATAAGAACTAAATAATTGTGGTATCATTGGCACTTTGTACCCTTGATATGAAAATCAAACCATATTAAAATTGTCTTATCATTAGGTCACCGACACGTCATGGTTGCTTTATCATGGTCTAAATATCATGTCCTATGTATCACATCAAATTGTAAGTCAACCCATAGATAACTATTAGTATGCCCGCTTCAAGTCGTCCACGTATTAGTTCAACCCTTCCAAGAACTATCAAACTTACGTCGTGTCCCGACCTAATGCTTGTGTAGTGCGATGTCTCTTAAAGTAGTTTAACCCTACTAGCAACTCTCTAACTATCGATATTCCCAATGTAGGTTATCCAAATAGCAGCTTAGCCACTCAGGCAATTCTCGAATTACGTTGCAAGACCGATTCTTATCTGTTAGGCACACGTCCTCTATATTCTAATGTCGACCAAACATGTCCGATGTTCTCTTCATGGCATGTGCGACAACATTCTCGGTTAGTGTTTGGTGTGATGAACATTGATGCCTTGGTTGGTGTTTGGTGTGTTTAGTGTTGACAAGCCCAATATAGGTTGTCCATACAGAAACTTAACCCCTTAGGTATTTTCCAACTACATGGTGAGACCAACTCCTCTCTGTTAGGCACACACCCTCTATATTGTATTGTCGACCTTGCATGTCCGGTGTTCTCTTAATGGCATGTGCAACAACATCCTCGGTTGGTGTTTGGTGTGATGATCGACATTGATGTCTCTTTGCCTTTGCTATTGTAGCTTTGTCTCCTCAGCTTTGGCGCTTTTCTGTGCGGTGCGTCTAGGGTTTCATGGTTCAGCTCAATGTGATCATGATGATGCATGATACATCTCAATGTTCTGCAAATGCGTGATTACAACATTGGGGTGATGTGGAATTACGATGTTGCAATAACGCAAATATTGATGGGCATCATTTCGGTGTTCGGTGCACCTCGACATGGTACTTGGTGTGGCTCGCTCGATTGTTCGGGGTGGTTGTGCAGCTATGATTCATTCAGTGCGTTGCAATATTCCGTTTGGCCTGCCTCATTATGGTGTTTGGTGTGGCTCGGCATGGTACTCAGTATAACTCGCTCGGTTGTTCAGGGTGGTACTGTGACCCACTTATCGTTCTTACTTATTGCGAATCATCCACGACCCATTTTTCATATCGACAAATTTCACTTAAGCCTCAATGCCAATCACTTCTGACTAGCTAAAAGTGGTTCAAGAAATTGTTTCACCAACAAGTTCTTCAATAAGATATTCTAGTTTTTTTATTACTCAATTACACAAAGGAAAGGGAGCGTAAACACATAATGGAGTATTGTATGAGGTTTCAAATTTTAGTACAACACTTGCCATGGCAGCCCCTTGCAAACAACCAAAATGACACATTCATGTGGGTGTTTGGCTACCCCTCCAAACATAATTGTCAAAACTTGATTTTCAGGCTTTTATAAAACAAAAACATTACTTAAACAACTCTTACACTTACACTTACACTTATACATGGAAAAGCGCCTTGCAGGCCACATCAAGTTGTGCACTAAATATTGTGACAAATTTTGTCGTAACGTTAACATGACTTTTGATGTACACAAAAACATCAACGTGACGTTTCTTTACCGCTAAATATCTGGCGTCAAAGTAGACGCTCATTTGACACGAGAGGGACACTAAATGTTTTTAATTTTGCTTGGGCACGTATTTGACACAAGGTAAACATAATTTTGATGCAGCTTTCACACTTTCTTTATGTTTTTTTGTCGTGTGTTTGACGCGCTTATTAAAGTTGTTTGATGCTCCTGGGACGTGTATTTGCCAAATTTTTGCCAGATTGTCGATGCATATGGGACGCACAATTTATAAATAGAGGGCTTGTTCAAGATATGAATTTGATGATTGTTTGACTGTACTTTGACGAGGATTTGATGCATAATTGACGCAACTTTAACTTATATTTGATGGACATTTGATAGAAAGAGTGACACTTATTTTAACACATATTTTAGTAGTTTTGTAGATTAGTTGGATTTGACTTTGACCCGTTTTTTATTCAATTTGGATGCATTTTTTACACGTATTTGAGGTTTTTTTCACACTTTACAAACAATTTTTTGTTACTTAATTGATGGGTCCATTATAGATGCTTAACGCAAAAAATGACGGAATAATTACCTTAAAGGAGTATTTGATAGGCCATAGAGCGACGTCACCCCCAACCGGGGATTTCTTTAAAGAAGGGAGAGAGAGCGAGAGAGATGACAAGGAAGAGATTGAAAATAAAATTTTTTTTTCATATGCGTGCCCCTCCTGAAAGGGGGGCCTTTTATCTCTACATGTTTGAGCTTTCCACCATATTTAAACTCCCAAACTTAGCTCATGAAATTGCCCTACACAAATATCAGTAACAAATATCATTTTCATGTATGGTGAAGCTTTTGGTTGTTAATGTTTCACCTGTGTACAAGGTACCTCGATTATCCGAGAGGCCAAACCTAATGCTACTCGAGGTGGTTCTAAATACTCAATAAAATTTTTTTTGTTAGTGTTGGTTGTACATAGTTCTCTCATTCTTTTTTTTTCTCCTCATTTTTATTAGTTCCCTTTAAATTTAAGTTTTTACTAGTCAAGGTGTTTGCACACTATCTCACATGCATGTTATAATGTTATTGATTGGTTATGTGTGAAACTTGAACTTTATAATTGGATAATAAAGACAACACTAATATAAACATTTAGGGGTAAAAAATAAATGGTCGAGTCATAAATTTTATTATTGGCTGGCTTAGTATGAAATAATTCTATTATCGAATCAAGGAAGTAGGTGAAGAAAGCTTGGTTGTAACTACAACATACAAAATGTAAGCTGGTTGTATATAAAACCGGTTTAGGCTTGATTTTAGATCTATTGTTATTCTTAAATTGATTTTAGTAAAGAAATAGAAAGATGTTTTTCTATCAATATTCTCGATGTTAAGTGCGACAATGCACGTAACACTATTTGTCTTTCTATCAACTAATTGGATGTTTGTAGCAATATTAACACTCGCAAAAGGAATGTGCATCAAGGGGCAATTTGGGCAGAGCATAGTAGGGATCAAGGTGTGCCACTAACAGAACTTGGTTCTTGTGAGTAAGACTACGTTTGCTTCAAGACCGGCTAATAACAAAGTAAAACTAAAGGGTTATACTTTTTTTTAGAAGAAGTTCTCTGTGATGACTCGATGAAGAAAAAAAAGACCTAACATTTGTTATTTGTACTTGTTTGCAAATTAATATTAGTTTTGTTAATCTTTAGTTTTGTACTTTAGTTTTTCTTTTAACTTAAAATATAAATGCATTAGTCAAACTAGATACATAAGTGTTCTTTTGCCTCTTACATATTAAGAGGATATCTTTGTATATAATTATATAACCTAAAGTGTCACTCCTAACATCTACTCACCTTCTCTATTTACATAACCCAAAATCAAATCCTCCCATACATCTTACAACATCACACAAGGGTAATAAATATTGCAATCAATATAAACCAGTATCAATTACGATACTAGTATCTTTGCATTAAACTAAAACCAATTCCAACTGTAGTCTCACCACCTTCTTTCTCTTGTAGTGTACACTTCTTCTTGGTGAACCTCTCTTGATATATAAGAAAGACTAATGCATAATATCTCACTCAAGAGCTAAAACTCAAACTTATAATCGAAGATTTGATACCCAAAATGTCATTGCTTATGAGATTGTAAGTATTTACAATGAGTTTGGCAATGAGTTCTCCGCATCTTATAGCGATGGCTAATGGTGGGTGTCTTTACATAAGGGAATGTCGTACGGTCTTCATTAAGTAAAATGACATTTCTTTAAGGTTTAATCCCCCGAGTTGTCTAGTAGGGAAGATCATTTGCCCATTCTTTTGTTTGTTTGTTTGTTTGTTATCTACAATGTATTTGTTCATTGATTGACAAGTAAGTAACTTATTCACTCATCCCAACCAAATTGGTCCTTGTCATTACTTCAATTATCTTCGGTGGCATAGAAGAGGTGATAGAGGGTATGGGAAAGGAGTTGCTCTTTTTCACAGCATACCAAGTAGGGACTCTCCTCCACGCGATCACGTTGAGAACCCGTGGCTTAGTTATGAGACACCTTCGGCTTGGACGAGCCAACACACAAGAGAAAGAAATGAAGCGAAAAAACAAAAACAAAAGGGATATATGCATTAAGGGGGGATGAGAGGAAATCAACAGGTTAGACATGAATGGGATGTTATTTGTTAAATGTATTGTCGCAGTGTCCAAGCGTGAACTAGTCGAGTGGATGAGCATTGTGAATAGGGTGAGAAACTCTTAAGACTTGTTGTACTCTTAAAAGACCCCTTGCGGGGACAACTTAGAGTATGATCCAACTCTTCTTCTCCACATATGTGTCTCGCGTTGTTTGTGCCTTCCCCTATCTCCCTTCCTGCGAAGAAGCTCGCTTGTGAGCAGCCTCAACCCCTAAGATTTGGCAGCCCCTAAGATTTGGGCGCCAACAAAGGAGATCGATTTAATTTTTCGTTGTATACCATGGATAATAGCTTGAATGAGCTTGTATCATGTAACACACCCATTATAAAATGCATTTCGCAAAGTCAGTGCGTCTTGCGATATGCTTTGGTGAATTTTGAGGCACAAAGATACATGATTGACTTTGGCTCCTATGTAAATCCGACAATCGATGTGATGCGCTAGTCGTCGATGGATGCTGTAAGCTTCAATGATTTAGATTGAATAGACCAGGTTAAAGAAAAGAAGGGAACTTGTAGTGGAATAGGAGTAGGGGTTGGTTGGTCGAGAGAGAGAGAGAGACCCTGCCAAAAAAATGGTCGTCCATTTGCCTTGCCCTTTGTCGCATAATTCGGCTTATTAGGCCCTCAGAATCATACAAGAGCCTGAACTGATGAATTCAGTGTGATCAGTTTTGGATTACTATGCAGAAATCGGCGTGGCAAACCTTGGACATGTGATGATGGGGGTGGGGGGGGGGGCGCGAAAAAAGTCCACCATGGACGTGTGATGGTCACACGGCGGTGCTTGGAAGTCTGAATCATTGGGGGTATTCTATATACATACGTGTGATGATGATGCGATCGTTCGGAGCAGAGTCAGGGCGGCGAGATGACGAGATCGCGATGGAGGGGAGCGATCTGGAGCGGGTCGACACGAATTTGCAGGAGGACGCGACGAGCCGCAGACGCAGGCAAGGCGAAAGCATCGCGTTGTTGTGATCGGCAGATGCATCGTTTTATTATATTATCGGGCCCGCGTTTGTTTGTCCGAGCTGGCTGGTTCAAGTCGAGAGGAAAGAAAGGTATACGGGCGACAAAGCTGTCGGATACGCGCTCGATACGGCGAGGAGATAGATGTACGCGTAGATGTGCATCTACGATACGCCCTCCCTCTATACATACGGCGTACGTACGCGTATGCGGTTGGTATTTTTTGCGGGTGGCGTAGGTCCATCGAGCCTTGTGTCGGGGGCAGCCCTAGGAACGACGTCCACGACGACGACGCCGCCGCCGCCGCCGCCGCCGCCCCGATTCGTGGCCTCAAACCGAGCAAGAAAAAAAACCCATAAAATAATCATACGTGTGTGTTCTCTCTCTCTCTCTCTCTCTGCGTCTTTCTCTTCTGTGCGTCGCGCGTGTGTGTCCGAATTATCTCTGCAGAAATGCAGCGACGAGGAGGAGGAGGAGGAGGAGGAGGAAGCTAGAAAGGAAAGCTCCGGGGAGGAAGAGCTAGAAGCCAGCTATGGCGTTTATTAATAAGGAAAGCTGGAAGCAAGGAAGGAATGGCGTAGACGAGGAAGGAGAAGAAGAAGAAGAAGAAGAAGAAGCTGCAGAAGAAGAAGAAGAAGCTGCAGAAGAAGAAGAAGCAGAAGAAAGAAGAAAGCTTCAGGAGGAGGAGGAGGAGGAGGAGTGAGCTGCAGCTGCAGAGAGCTCACTCACGTACCACCTTCATCATCATCATCATCATCATCATCATCACCTCCACCACCATCGCCGCCGCCATCACACACACACACACACACACACACACACACACACACATTCTCCCTCTTCTTAACACACTTCCTACTTACTTACCTTACTTACTACTACTGCTACTGATCTCTGCCCTAATTCCTTTCCTCTTCTCCGCTTTCTTCCCTCCTGCCATTAAA
>JBBBWG010008991.1:0-19948 GCA_037176905.1 Azolla pinnata | reverse complement strand
CTTACCCATAAGTTTCAACGACTGTGTTTCATGCAGAAAGGAGAATCCAACAACGTTACGGATGGTAAGACCAACAAGTCTACATAAATTGGAACTAGGAAGCTAGGGCATTTGTCCCACAATTTCGTGATAGTTCATGCAAACTGATCTCGTAATTTCCCAACAAATCCCACAAAGTGAAGGTATTACCTAACCATTTCCTACTCCTTCACGCATGGATGGTTGGGTTCACCCATAATGCGCTAGCAATCTCCTCTACATTTACAAAACCATCTTCAATTGGTCAAGGAACCATCCTCACACAACAGACCATTCACGCACGCACATAGTGATCGATTCTAAAGAGCCAAAAACAGCGTTCAGAGAGACCCGCACGAAACGTAGGTACTTCGATTCTCCTTTCTTCGGTTCATAGGGCCACTTTTTACGTTCGCAGGAAGGGGCGGGGGTAGATTAGAAGGAAGGAAACAGATTGCAAGAAAACGGAAGAAAGAGGGGAAAGGAGCATCGACGGAAGCTTACAGGGGGATAAGGCGCGCTGGTCCGGAGAAGGAGCTTGGGAGCAGGAGATCCTGAAGAGGAGGCATCGCTTGGGGGAAGCGAGGGGAGGGAGAGGATGGGGCGAGGGAATGGAGGGGGCCCAGGAGCAACAAGAAGAGCTCAGTTCCATGGCTGCTGCTGCTGCTGCTGCTCGAAGATTAGGGTTTAGGGTTTCGGGGGCAATGACAGGGACGACTGAATAATGAAGAAGAAGAAGAAGAAGAAGTCGGTTTTGGTTCGGTTTAGGGTTAGGTTCGGAATCCGGTTCGGTTTAGCGCAGGTTCGGGAATATCTAGGTCAAGGTTTAGGTTTGGATTTCGGTTTAGGTTTAGGTTTAGGTTTAGGTTTGGATTTAGGTTTAGGTTTAGGTTTGGATTTAGGTTTAGGTTTAGGTTTAGGTCAAGGTCAAGGTTTGGGGTCTAGCTCTAGGTTTGGGTCCCATTCCGTGTCTAGGGTTTAGGGTTTAGGGTTTCGCAGGAAGTGGCCCTAAACCCTAATCGCAGGTTTGAGGTTCTAGTTCGAGCCGCATTAGGGTTTAGGGTTTCGTAGGAAGTGGCCCTAAACCCTAATCGCAGGCTCGAGGTTCTAGTTCGAGCCGCATTAGGGCTTAGGGTTTCGGGGGCAGTGACAGGGACGACTGAATAAAAGAAGAAGAAGATGTCGGTTTTGGTTCGGTTTAGGGTTAGGTTTGGAATCCGGTTCGGTCTAGCGCAAGTTCGGGAATATCTAGGTCAAGGTTTAGGTTTGGATTTAGGTTTGGATTTAGGTTCAGGTTCAAGTCGAGGTCGAGGTCGAGGTTTGGTTGTCTAGTTCTAAGTTTGGGTCTCATTTCATGCTTGGGTCCAGGTTCGGGGTTCTATTTCGAGCCAGATTAGGGTTTAGTGTTTCGCCCTTACTACAAAACATTACAAGGTATTTATAAATTTGACCCAAACGGGTTCCGATCATAACGCAGAAGAAGGGCATGTTGTCGCGATCAACAGTACATGCATATCCTTCCAGAATCTAAACCCAGAAACACTGTTGCTGTTGAAGATTTCTTCTTCTTCTTTCGTAAGTGTATGCTTGTATTTAAAACGACACGACAATACAAAGAAACAATAAATAAATAAAACCTTGCTATCGAAACTGCTTCAACAGTAACGATGCGGCAAAGTCAAGCTTCCCTGCCAACGAACGGATGGGAACAACAAACAACATGCGCAGAAGACGGGGGGGGAGGGGGAAAGTTGGGGGCCAATTCCTCTTCGGTGTCGCGACACGCGAGTCTTTCTTTGCGATCCTGTCTGCCACTACCACTGTGTTCTTCTCTTCTCCAGTTTCTGCATCAGATTATTATTATTTTTTTGGGTCGACTAACTTACTGCTCGCGATCCAATCCAATAATATGATATCCAAATAGATCGATCGATCGATCGATAGATCTGAGTGGAGCAGTGTACTTGATCTGCCGTGGCGGTGAAGATAAGTTCCGATGGAGACAGCAACTAGTCAACCAGCATTTCATCAGCTCATGCTCAAAGCAGTTTCTAGTTCTTTAAAGACACGGGTGGGTTTAAACTTTGATCGCTCCGAATCTTGGTCAAAAGGGGTTATGGTCTTGGTCAAGGAGTTAAGGTCTTGTTCTAGTTTCCTTTTTTTTTTTTGGCCCAAAAAAGCAAAGAATTGGTCAACAACAGGCGATTGATTCACATCGGCAAAGGTGATGAAAAATCTCTCGCCAACGCAAAACGATTCGCGAACTAATTGCGATGATGGCGGGGCACGAAAGAGCCGTGCGGGATGAGACGGGCCTCCGCGTCCCACAGCAGCGCGCCGAAGGCGAGGGCGTGAAGCAGCAGGCTCTCGAGATCATCGAGCCGAATGTCGACGATATCATCGATCAAATTCTGGCTCTGGATCGGGCTCTGGATCTGGATCTGGCTCTGGATCTGGCTCTGGCTCGCAGCTGTCTGAGCTTCCACAGAAGATGCCTTGCCGAACAGAGTCTCCACGTAACGCTCGATGACGTCCACCGTCTGCGAGCACTGCAGAGCACGCAGCGGCTTCAACGCATCGCCGTGCTCCTTCACGTAGGAATCGAGGGAGCAGACCGAGGAGGAGCCGAGCCTGTGCTCGAGCTCGAAGCGCCTGTGAACCTGCGCGAGGAAATAGCCGTGCATCGCCGAGGCTGCGGACATTCTCCCGAGATCGAGCTTGCGCACCTGCGCCGACTCCGCGGGATCAAACGGCGCATCGATGCGGGGGCTCTCGTCCCCGTCGATGACCATCGCGACGTGGCGCCCGAGCGATGGCCTCAGATCCGCGGGGAGCAGAGCGTAGAGCCACTCGTTGCGCCCGACACCGCGTCGATCGCAGTAACTCCTCTGCAACAGTAGTCTCGACGACACCGTATCGTACATGATGTCCTGCAAGCTCCGATCGTCTGCTTGCTCCGGTGATGACGATACACTGCGAAAAAGAAGAAGAAAAAAAGCCAGAAATCGTCAGATCGGGAGGGGTTTTTTCTTTGTGAATCGCTAGATGCGCATCGAATGGGAGGTTTGGGGGGCAAAAATGCAGGCAGCATCATCAGCATAACATGCATGACACACAAGCGATCCTAAGGTGATAGCCACTTCTGCACCACTGTGCTACCGAGCTTCGATTCCGGAACGAGCGTGCGATTGGATCAGGAGAAGTCCTTCCGTGGATCTCATGGTCAAGTCGATGCGGGCTAGTAATTGATTAAATCGCGCACGATTCCGATACCCTCTCTTTGCTAAGGCAGAGGTTTTAACCTGCTCTGACGGGACCACGAGCTCCACGATACAAACTTCTTCTCCCGGGTGACTCGTTATAAGGCCAGATGCAGAGCAAAATGAGAAGAGAAAGAGAGAGAGAGAGAAATACCCATCGGAATCGGAGGCGGCCGATGCTCCGCCGTCATCGGCGTCGATGATCAGCAGGCGTTCCAGTGCTTGCCGTGCGAGGCTGGTGTCGACGGCAGCCGAGAAATCGCAGTGATCGAGGGATTCCGCCGGGCGATCGCCGCGGGCCCAATCGGGAGAGCCACAATCGCCCGCATCGCCTCGATCGGGGCTCGATTCGGGCTCGTAATCGGCAGCTAATCCTCGATCGGGGCTCGATTCGGGCTCATAACCGGCAGCTGATCCGCGATCGGGGCTCGATTCGGGCTCGTAATCGGCAGCTAATCCTCGATCGGGGCTCGATTCGGGCTCGTAACCGGCAGCTGATCCGCGATTAGGGCTCGATTCGGGCTCGTAACCGGCAGCTGATCCGCGATTAGGGCTCGATTCGGGCTCGTAACCGGCAGCTAATCCGCGATTAGGGCTCGATTCGGGCTCGTAACCCGCAGCTAATCCGCGATTAGGGCTCGCGAGGCTATGCTTCGGAGGCCGCGGCGACGACGATGACAGAGGCTTCTGCTTCTTCTTCATCATCATCTGCTTGTTCGAGCCGGAGTGCTCCATGCTATGGGGATCCTCGAGCCCGGCGCGGGGGCTAATCAGCCGCGGATTAGCGCTAATCGCCCGCGGAGACGGGCTGCTAATCGCCTTCGGAGCTGCTGCGCTAATCGCCCCCGGGGAGGGGCTGAGCCGAGCTCCCCCAGGGCTCATCCCCCTCCTCCTCCTCCTCGGGGAAGGGCTTCGATGCTGATCTTGCTGATGCTGATCTTGCTGATGCTGATCTTGCTGCTGATGATGGCCATGGTCTGCAGTGAATCCCGCGGCGAAGCTGCTGCTGCTGTGGAGATTTAGGGTTAGGCGGGGGCCAGATGCGGGGCGAGGAGCAGCCCGATGAAGACATGGATATGGCATCTTGAGCTCCATCTTGCACAGCAGACGAACAAATCTCTTCTGTGTTGCAGACACAAAGCACTGCTTCTTCCTGCCTTCCCTCTTTTCTGCTTCTGCTTCTGCTTCTGCGTTCTTCCTTCCTGTTTTTCCTTCTGCCTTCCTCCTTCCTTCGGCCTTCCTTCTTCTGAGATGGAGAGACACAAACCCCGAAAAACCTCTCAAGGATCTGCTCCTGCTTCTGCTTCTGCTTCTGCTCCGGCCTCTTCTGCCTCTTCCTCTTCTGCTTCTTCTGCTTCTGCTTCTTCTGCTTCAACGTGCTTCTTTCTGATTCTCTGCGCTTTCTGCAGCGTCTCCTCCTCCTCTTCTTCTCATTTTATACAGTCCCATGGTCTCTACAAAACATCCTCCTTCCTTCTCTTCACAACAAACAAACGTGTTGAAACTGGCGCTCATAGAAGGCGGCTATCTATCTCCATGGAAAACAAAAAGCCTGAGGAAAAAAAACTCTGTTATCTGTTGGGGCTTCTGAATCTGTCGCCTTCTGTATCGGGGAACAGACGCGTTGGGGCCCAGTAGAAGAAGAAGAAGAAGAAGGAGGAGGAGAAGAAGAAGAAGAAGAAGAAGAAGAAGGAGAAGAAGAAGAAGAAGGGGGTCGATCGATCGACGCAAGTGTTTTTACTGCCTGTGCACAGCTGTGTTCCATTGCTTGCACTGATCCCGGGAGGAGGAATACTGGCGACGAAAACACGATTCGGGCTCTCGGCTTCCCATTTGGCGCGAGTCCACTCCCAATTTTGTTCAGTTCTATGGTTTAGGGTTATGGGTTATGGGTTATGGGTTACAGGTTATGGGTTACGGGTTATGGGTTATGGGTTATGGATTTAGTGTTATGGGTTATGGGTTATGGATTTAGGGTTATGGATTATGGATTTAGTGTTATGGGTTATGGGTTATGGATTTAGGGTTATGGGTTATGGGTTATGGATTTAGTGTTATGGGTTATGGGTTATGGATTTAGGGTTATGGGTTATGGGTTATGGGTTTCACACACGTGGCCGCGGGGGCTTTCTGTATGAAAAGCCGAGAAGGGCGGAGCGCCCGCGCTTTATACGCAATCCGTGTCGCTTCGCTGCTAACGACAAAAGATTTCTCAGACGGTTATCAGTTAATGAGGAGGAGGAAAAAAACAACGGCAGATATAACTGGCGACGCTCAGCTGTACACGTCCACAGGAGTCTCCTCATGTTTGCGGAGACGAAATGTCTACGATTCGATCGAAGACTCGGTCAATCAAAACAGCTTGTGTTTGTTATGTAGAGCTCCACCACGGAGGAGATCCTGATTTTTCATCGATCGAGAACATTACTACGTTTCAACGATCGTGAGCTGCCCCCACTAAGCATCTGGTCTTGCTCGAATCATCAAATCGAAAAGCACGAGAACAATCACAAGTGCTACCTACATATAGCTCAGCAAATCCATGACCTCATCATTCTACACATCCAAATGAGCAAAAAGCAATTAGGTTGTCATCGATCGCAAATTAAGCAACCGATCCCGCAAAAACTCTTTGCAACAGAGTCTAGGATTCCACCATCCTGACCAGTCTTTCATCATGCACAAGATAGATTTGATAGTAAGCAACAAGACAAATTCTTCTCAAAAATCAGGAAATCTTTACAACACCTGACTGACACGGTCGAATAAATATACCGGCGGATTTCACAGAAAAGGTCTTTCATAATTTTACAGGTGATGTGCCCACTGGGGAAGGAAAAAAACTTTCACATGAAAAGCAACCAAAATCTGCAAAGACTCTCTAAATCTAGAATTTATAGCACTATAGAAGTACCTAGCTAGCATACAGTGAGGCCCATCCATCCATCACCAGCAAGTTACTGGTACAAATGCGTGATAGGAAGGAATGATCATGCTATAAAATGGCGCGAGGAAATGCACAAAATGCTATAAACTCCAGTTTCATTCAACCTTGCTGGTAACAACCATCTGTCTATCATATTTCTATCATCGTTGGCTTCTATCTTGCCCATGCAACGGCATCAATCTCATCTCGAGCATGTTTGTAGAGCTCAAGCCGCTTCAAACAACCTGACCGGCGTTCCATCAGCGCGGAATCCTCGTCCAAAAGGCTGGAAAGTTGCTTTCCCTATACATACAGAAGTAGTTTATTACATACATGCATCGACATATTTGCACCTCAATATCACCGCTTGAATCGAAGCGATTACGCCTCAATCATACCTCTCGCTTGCCAATCTGAACATAGAAATGGTTCAGCAACCCCCGTTTTGCTTCAACAACTTGGCAATGGACAACAGCTTTCGGTAATGCAATTCGAAGAGTCTCAGATACCATTCCTATGTACGCTGATACATTAGAACCTGCAATGCAACCAAATTTCATGAAGATTATTACCCCATATGATCATCACCATGCCAACACAGGCATGCTGACATACAATGAGAAAGTTCACAAATATGAGACTTAACAAACTTGAGCTAACACATGGAGAAATAGAACTAATATGGCTGCTCAGGCTATGACATGCATAACCACCAAAATATTGAGGCCCCTACCAATCCTTCTGATATGAGCTTCTGTATATCGATCAGTCGCAGTGGCATGTGCATTCCCAGATTTATCCAGCTCCTGTGGAAGCCGCCTGAAGAAATCAGCAGTCAAATAACTTGCCTCCATGTCCACAAGTCTTAGAGCAGTTTTGCGTGCTTCTTCGCGGAACATCTCTAATGCCTCAGTTGAAGCTGATGCAAGCTCGGCTTGAAGGGTAGGGAATCGTCTCAATTCCTGAAGGCATAGTGTATAATGAGAATGTCATCGTAATTCAGCTACAGTGAGAATCATATTACGCAATTTACTTGAGTTTCAGCAATAGACTTCCGCACAAGATCCCTCAGAATAGAATGTACCTGCAAACAAGGTAATCCAATGAGGAAACAAGAAGCCTTCTACTTATTCAGAAGGCAGAGTTTCTTCCCTCCACTTACTGCATCTACTGTATATTCCGCCGGACCTCGGAAAAATGTGATTGCACCTTCAATAAGTCTTCTGTATCCTTGCTCTGGAGCTAGCAGATGGGGCTGGTACCCATCAGCTTCAGAGACAATTTTCCTCACATTTTGTAAAGCCAAATGCCTATCGAAAGGCAATTTCTTGAGAGCCTGTGGAAGTTGGTAGTCAAAAATTACATATAAGCGGTCACCTCCTGATCGCCTATATCGAAAAATGTTAAAGTACTTCCAGTTAGTAACAGAAAATTTTGGTTGCTATTTTACTGCAATCTTTTAATGTAAGTACCCGCCATCAAGATGCTCCTTGAAAACCCGATCAAAAGCTCTACAGAGTTCCAATATAGTATAAAGTTGTGCCTAAAGACAAGACACAACCTATTAGAAGGCAGCACTTCAATAGGCAGACTCATCGTCATACAATGTCATAATATAGATACTGCCAAGGTTTCTTGTACAACTTGATAACAATAACACAGTACACATTCATCAAAACCCATTTTCAAATAAAATAAAACATATCATTACATACCCCAGCATCCAGAGCAACAGGCTTTCCTAGTATGCTCATTTCATTTTCCAGTTCATCAATCGTTTTGTTCACCAAACTTAATATATTCGGCAAGCGTGACTTGATTACTGACTCAAGGTGCTGAGGCAACAAGAGTACGTGAATCAGTATATGGCAAAAACGATCAGAAATTTCTTCAGTCAATTCGCAAGCTTACCTTTGATAGCATTTTCCCCAAATATTCAGAACCCATTCGACTAGCAAGATGTGAATAATGTGGGCTAGTTGCAAAGTATTCACGCTCCTTACGCCTTGCGGCTAACATATCAACATTCCGATTGATATCTGCCTGTGATCGGTTCACTATTCCAATCCAGGGTCGTTGCAAACGATAAGAACGACCTTCCAAAACCTAAATGACCATAACTGCCTCAATCCCATCCTACCTAATTGATCGCAATAAACTACAGAAGTTCAAAACATAATACTCATTCAATGATAATCTTACATCTACAGCATCTGTGCCTTTATCCATCAAGTCTAGCTTTGTTAAAACTCCCCAAGTGCGCTCACCTGAAAAATGCAAGTGTTGAATCTACGATACACATTTAGAAAAACATTGAAATGGGCCAGGTGGAGGCCTGCAAGAAAGCATATTTCCTACTCATAACCATAGTAACTAGGGAGCACGTATTCTTGTTAACATTCACGAAATGTCAGCATTGTTATAATGCATCTGAAACAGAAAGGACCTTCTTACCAGTGGGATCGACCTCTCGCGCTAACTTGATGGCATCTGAAGTTGCAATGTCTTGATTCGCGGGAGAAATAGCAAGAATGATTGTATTTGGCTACAGAATGCAACAAGGGTTTTCATAAAAGACAATCAGCGTGACTTTTCAAAGTAACATAAATGTAAAAGTAAACGAAATCCGTCCATAAAAATCCACTAGGAAGTTTTCTGGCTAAATGATTACCACCTAGGACAGTTGAACCCGAGAAAACTGAATTCCTCGGAATAATATTGGGCCATGTAGGAAAAAACAAAGAGTATGTTTATGGTTGGGGATTTGGGTTTAGGTTTTAGCTACAATGTATGTTAGGGAAGAACAGAGTATGTGGTTTGAATCACATACTGAGCGATTTAGCTTAAATATGCAGAGATCTATGCAGATGGATCGAATATACGGTTTCCAGCAGATAAAACCCTTTCATTCCAAACTAACAGAGGAAACCAATTGTTTAAAGAGCATGACCCATACCTTCTCGATGTAAGAACGAACCATGTTCTCAATATCTGCAACAATGCTTTCAGGCTGACCCTCTGGAACAAATATCGTCATTATTATCAAGATTCTCAACAATTCAGTAAGAGATAACTTGAAAAAGAACACTTACCCACAGCCACTTTTGTGAGACCAGGTAAATCAATCAATGTCAAGTTCACAACTGCAAACAAGTGCAAGATATTAATGGCACATTTTCCTTTATACATATTCAACTATTTGATGTATTACCCATACACAATGGACAAACGATAACGAAAGCTTACCATGTGGCGAGTAGATGCTCAGGTGGATGGGAACTGGTGAAATCTGCTTACTTCGGCCTGTGATCCTGTCAGTTTCATCTTGGATCTCTTTTCTCACAATAGCTGGCAAAAAAATCAGAAGTTTCTATCAGCTAATAATCTAGACCCCCTTACAAATCTGTTAGGCGACGACAACTAGGTCAAAAAATCATGGAAAAATGAAATATGTTAGTACCAATGGTGAGAATGCACAAAGAAAGAAACCCCTGGAGAACATACCATAATCTGTGAATTTCTTCTTGGGAATATGAAGGAATTCAGCATACTCCGACCCATCTTGCTTATGCAGCTGCAGAACGAGAGGTCTTCTCGTCACGATCCCTGAAATGTGAGTCAAGCAAATGAGCGAGAGGAGTTAAGAGCCTTTCGCAGTATCATCTTTAGAGTATTACGATAGCTCTGGTGGACACAAAAAGCAGTTACCTGATCCACGTGGTAGAAAATCCCTTCCAACAATGCTTTCCAAAACAGAGGACTTCCCCGAGCTCTGGACCATGATCAAGAACATGCATATACAGCAGAAGCACCCTTAATTTTAAGTATAACATAGAGTTTGCAAGCACAAAAACCCCGAACTCTAAACCATTATCTTTCTTCAATAACCAGACGTATATATACAGTTAACAAGTCATTCCTCGTGATGTAAATGTGAAAAGGGCCTCAACAAAACGCTATCTTGGCTTCAAAATCAGACATACCTAAATCCTCAAACCCACGGGGCTAGAATATATCTACCTGATCATGCTAAAACAAGCAAGAGACTTATTTAGCGCAGCTAAGCTCACTAGTTGAAGATAGAAAGTTCCACACGTTCAACAACAACGGCATACTACTGTAGCTTCAAAGAAGTGAAAGGAATCCATTTTCGCACTTTCGGACCTCATTGCGCAGGTAAAACATGGCAGAAAACACCCAGATGAGGGATAACCAAACAGACAAGTTCGTTTGATGCGCTCAACCATAAGCCCTAAACATTATGGTAGGATTCGGCCTCTAGTTGCTAAGACTGCACAGCGCAGCCAAACCACAGAAGGGACACACTGACACTATTTCATTATGCATGTTGAAGCAATCGATCATCCATGCACGGGCATGAAGACGGCAATGGTGAGAGGTTACCTGCCCACCGACGACAGCAACCGAAGGCAGAGATTCCCACAGCGTCGGAAGAGCGTTGTCTCTTCCATAATCTCCAAGGACCGTGCAAGCCCTCTGTATACGGTTCACGACCCCGATCAGATTCTCCATCTGCCACACAACACACACAGGCGGACAGAAGGAGGAATAAGGCTTCGCGCGCGCAGTCTATGGCTCTCTCCAAACCCTAATATCGATCGGGAGACGGAACGCCTAGACCACAACGCTTCCATGCATGCAAGCTTTCTACCATGGAAAACCCTAATATCGATAACACAGCAGAGAACCTGATGAATGCGAAGTTCCTCGTACGGGAAGCGATGCTGATTCTGAGAGAGAGTAGCTTCGTCGGCTTCCACCAGAACTTCCTCTTCGCCTCCTCCTCCTTCTTCCTCTTCTTCTTCGCCTCCTTCCTCTTCTTCTTCGCCTCCTTCTTCTTCGCCTTCTTCTTCTTCTACCTCGATTACGGACGTTTCTCCTCCTGCTAGGTTTCCTTCTTCAGCAGCTACGTTTCCTGCCGCTGCCGCTGCCGCTGGCGGAGCTGTGCTCTCTTCTTCTGTGCCTAGAGCTCCTTGAAACGGCGGAAGAAGCAGGGGAATGAAGAGGATGAGGAAGAAGGCAAAGGAGGGAAGGAAGGGAAAGCTGGCGACGGCAGTAGCGATGGCGATGGCGATGGCGATGGCGATGGCGATGGCGGAAGCAGAAGCAGAAGAAGAAGAAGAAGAGGAAGAAGAGGAAGAGAAGAGCTCCGAATTCAAAGAGTTGAGCAGAAATTTCATTTCATTTCAGTTTTCATTTCATTTCTTCCCCGTTTTGAATTCGGACCTCTCTTTCTCATTTCCTTTTTCCTTTCTCGTTTTTTTGTTTTTTGCAAATTTCCGCCTATTTTTCGGATTTAGTTTCTCTTTTTTCTGTTTAGGGCTTAGGGTTTAGAGTTTTGGGTTTTGGGGGTTTAGGGTTTTGGGGGTTTTGGGGGTTTTGGGTGTTTAGGGTTTAGGGTTTAGGGTTTAGGGTTTAGGGTTTAGGGTTAGTGTTTGGGTTTGGGTTTGGGTTAGGGTTAGGGTTTAGGGTTTTTCCCTAATTTGCCCGTTTGGATAAGTCGACATCCCCACTCAAAACATTATCCACTTGTCTTTTAAAAAGAAAATAAATTCCCTACCCAAATTATCATAGAAGATATAGTCACGACTTATAAACAGGTGCCAAACACAAAGTATATACAATTGCCCAACTGCTTATGGTGTAGTTGCATCAACTTATTTTACTATTATTATTATTATTAGAAGTAGTAGTAGTAGTAGTAAGTATTCTTATTTTCTAAAGCCCAGTGTACACCCCCGGAACTGCGGAAAAATGCGGAATGTACACAACTAAATGGTACCCTGAATCCATCGGTCGATTAGTTTGAGTTAGCTAGCCAGCAAGCAGATCGGGGCTGACGAGACTCTCGACCGCTTACAACGGCTTCCTTTGCATGGGAAGTATGCATATACGATGCATCCAGAGAGTCCGCCCAACTGCTATGCAGACCTCGTGCCGTTGCTGGCAGACAACTAGCATATGCGCAGATCATTGCTTCAATCTGTGTACAAACGAACGAAACGAATGAATGTCATGTATCAGGTATGTATGCATGTGTGTATGTGCATGATGCGTGCATCAAGGAGCTGATGGTACCCATGTATGTGTACATGTGGATGAGGGTTTAGGGTTTAGGGCTTACGGCTTACGGCTTAGGGTTTAGGGTTTAGGGTTTAGGGTTTAGGGTTTAGGGTTTAGGGTTTAGGGTTTTGTCTTTTTACTTTTATTTGTTTATTTTTAAAAGCAAAGTGGTAACGTTTTTTTTTTGTTCGTTTTGTTTATTCTCCGGAGAAATACAAGTAATAGTTTCCCCCCCGCCCTTTTTTCTTGCTTTTTCAAATCATATTTAAAAATCCCAACCGCCCACCGCCGCCAAAAGAAAAAAAGAAGCCGTTGTGAGCTACAAGAGTCCGTTCACGCGGAGCTTGCAAAACACACACAAACGCTCCAGGTTCAGGGTTTAGGGTTCAAGGTTTAGGGTTTAAGGTTTAGGGTGCAAGGTTTAGGGTTCAGGGTTCAAGGTTGTTTAGGGTTCAAGGTTTTGGGTTTAGGGTTTAGGGTGCAAGGTTTAGGGTTCAGGGTTCAAGGTTGTTTAGGGTTCAAGGTTTAGGGTTTAGGGTTTAGGGTGCAAGGTTTGGGGTTCAGGGTTCAAGTTTGTTTAGGGTTTAGGGTTTAGGGTTCAAGGTTGTTTAGGGTTTAGGGTTTAGGGTTTAGGGTTCAAGGTTGTTTAGGGTTTAGGGTTTAGGGTTCAAGGTTGTTTAGGGTTTAGGGTTTAGGGTTCAAGGTTGGTTAGGGTTTAGGGTTTAGGGTTCAAGGTTGGTTAGGGTTTAGGGTTTAGGGTTCAAGGTTGTTTAGGGTTTAGGGTTCAAGGTTGTTTAGGGTTTAGGGTTAAGAGTTTAGGGTTCAAGGTTGTTTAGGGTTTAGGGTTTAGGGTTTGGGGTTAGGGTTTAGGGTTCATGGTTTTGGATAAATAGTCTCTTATCAGCTTTGACGTCTTCTAGACCAAGACAAGAACTGGCCGAATTCCTTCCTTGTCTCGCCCACGAATCAATCATCCAATGAACCTACCAGCTCTGCTCACCAGCCCGACAGATGCTGAGATCCACCTCTCCGACAAAGACATGGGACCACCCTTACCTTCAAAATCCAAGGCTCGAAGTGTTAGAACCGTTGATGTTGACAGCGGAGCCGGCCACCAATGCGACCACATGCATTTGAAAAACAGCGCCTTTTCAGGCATGGCATCATCAAGAGCGTTCCATGATCGACACATTTTCTTTACCATCATCCGAGTTCATCGAACATTCGCTTCATCTTTCGTCATAACATCTTCATCGATAGAGGGTGCCAGTTTCCCCGATCCATGCTAAAAGTCAAAAAGCATTCGATTAGGTCCCAAAGACGAGTATGAATAGTGTTGCCCTCTCAAACATCTATCAAATAGGGCCCCATTTCTGAAGGTAATCTATCGAATCGGACCCATTTCTAAAGGCAATCTGTCGAATAGGGACCCATTTCTGAAGGTAATAATGCAATCACATGAAGACAAGCAGCGCTTAATCGGATACCGATACAGGAAACAAGTGAAGGTTTTTTGGCAGCTATTATTGATTTGAAACTACAAAAGGAGCAGATAGGAAATCATATATATTCCATGGAGCAAAAGATACCTGCAACAGTAAGAGAGGCTGCCACTGCCAGAACCACCGAGCCGTAAAGTTAACGGTACTGTCGATGTAAACCTGCCTGGAGTCTCTCTTTTCCAAGCGAAAAAGAAGCGCTCCGGTTTCACTTCAGCTTCTTTACAATAGCACATTCAAAATGCTGGTTAGATTGGGTATGACTACACCAATTGAGAGACACATGTAATAAGAAAGCTTACCAGAGAAATCACCATTTTCTTTTCTTTTTACCTGAGAAGAAAGATATCTACAGAACTATCGATGAGAAGACTTTAGCTACCCCTGTGTACATAGCATGGGAAGACAACCAAAACCCAATAACTACAATGTATGCAACCGTTCAAAAAACTTAGCAGGAGGAATCTTTCTGTACAACAAAAAAAAACTGATGAGAGTAAAAGAAAATGTGATTGGACACGTAAAAAGTTGCCCTTCGTGCCATGCTTATCGGTTACAACTTCAAACTCGGTGAGGACATTAGGCTTAACAATGAGAAAAAATTGAGGAGATCACAACTCTTTTCCCCATAACAGAGGCAATGAACACAGGATGCAAGTGGCAATGGCTTGTTTGGCATAGAAGACGAGGAGACCAACTGTCAACCGCCAAGCTAACTATGCCACCCAAGATAATTGAAGGATAAATGAGGTAAAAGTTGGCAAACCAGTACTTCAAACAGGTTGCAATAATTATTAAGGAGGACCTAGCACTTTCAATCAGAATGACGCCATTCCTGCAATCTTTCGCATCCTCTCATAAGAAACCCAAAAGATGAGCTGCCATGGTCCAAGCCTGGCCCATGTCGGGAAAAAGCCCTTCCACAGCGCGAAAATACCTTCCTTCTGAACAGTTTTGACCAAACAATCAATCGAGTTTCTGTATGTAGCGATACCCTTCGAATTATAGGCTTGATTCATGATCCTTGTCTTGATAACATCAGCTGGACAACTTAACGTTGTAGCACAGAGTCCAGACATCATGGATGCCAACGTGTGGGCGTAGACATTATCGTGACATATTTTGTTGCTTACTAAGAAGTGCTTTGATCCATCATAGCAAGAAAGCTCACCCATATTCACAAGAAAAGCGCGTTGAACATTGGGACCCAAACCCCTCCAAAGACCCAAAAACCCTTCTTCTTTTATAATCTTAGCGAATGCATCCGCAATGTTGATGTATCGTGGAGGAATACCACGTGCCACAAGGCGGCCATCTGATTGCATTCTAACTTTCACCAAATCAGCAGGACTAGCAATTGCCTGAAATCAACTAAGTACAATACATAGACATTAGAGAAAATGCATGCGCATATACAAAACAGTACATGCTAAATAAACCTTGCAAGTACAGTGACATGATGCATGTACCACCAAGTGGTAGGACTAACACTTTATAACTCTACAGTTGTGGCGTCAAGTCTTTAGCAAAATCTTAACTGTGATGCAGCCATCTTTGAAATGACTGTTCGTAACTTTACTTTATGTTATAATCCTTGATGCCCAACAAGAAGAAATGAGCCCGGCTTATTACTAAGCAACATGCAATGTTTAGTATGAGATTACACTTTTTACAAAAAACTTCCTATTTGCGGACATATGAGGCATTGCAGATAATGAATAACTATCTGGACTACGTACTAAAGCCAAGATAAATGTCGTACATGAGATGATAGTCAGAAACGGGCATTTTGAACCAACATCAAATCAATAAACATCGATACATAGAATGCGTACATGTAAATGGGGTACCTGTCCAACTATTCCAGATATGCCACCAATTAAAGCATGACGAGCTACAGATTGATTATGCTTGTTTTCTTGTGTGATCATCAGAGTCCTGAGTTGCTCATAGGTGGCAATACGAGTGCTTGTGTAAAAGACATGCCTCAGCAAGGCAGGTGGAAGACCTTTATATAGGCCTCTGAAACCTTCTTCTCGTACTATATCTATAGCTGTTCTAATGGCTCCCCTTTTCATTCCATTCTGAAGACTCTGTAGTTGTAACCGAGTTTTGGTTATGTCTATAGGAAAGGTTGAAGCCTCTGCTACAATGGCTGATGCTGATGTGAGTATGAGCCGTGTGCCCAGTTTATCATCTACTGTTGATGAAACCATCCTTTAAGATTAAACTGCATGAAAAACCACGATACTTTGGTAAATGTACAAAAATAAAAAAACATACAAAAACGAATCTTTCACTGATCCAACACAGATCTTGAATACAAATATCAATAACAATTTCAGTAATCAAGAACCTATAACTAGAAATGGTGAAAATATGCACTATAAAGTTGTTAGAAACAATGATTGATATGCAAATATCTACGTGGAGGGAAGATAATGATCTGACACAGATCTTAAAATACAAATATCAATAACAATTTCAGTAATCAAGAATATATAACTAGAAATGGCGGAAAAATGCACTATAAAGTTGTTCAAAACAATGATCGATATGCAAATATCTCCGTGGAGAGACGGTAATGAGCACAGAGAAATAACTACATTATATATTTGTCTTAATACTTGCATTCGAATGAGCTTATATGACACATCTGGATTCAGGAAATATGCCTTGGCCAGAGTGTAAGCCACATCATGCTGAGTCTTCACAAAATCTACATCAGCGGAAAACATGAACAGCATACATCAAATAATCAATGTACACATAAGCATATCAAATAGCTTCATGTAGGCTTACCTATTGCTGAACATAAAGATGCCCATGTTGGAAGTGGATATAATGACGAAATGTGCCAACAATATCAAGCTAGAATAAAGATCACGACCATGTCTAATTGGACTGGGAGAAATATGTACGATAGCAGAAGGAAAAGATATGTAAGTTGAAATTTCTAAGATATTTAATTAGCCAAAGGGGATCCCTCCAAACTGTGAGCAGATGCAATCTTGCAACTGGAGCAAGGGAAGTCTCTCCATCAGAATGAATGGTTGCTCCATACATAACAAAATATCTTCATATATTTACATTTTCACACATTTAGTCCATAGAAACGGCTAGTATATGCAAGCTTCCAACTGGAGCAGGGGAAGACTCCGGATCAGGATCATGAGGAACTCCACACGCAACAAAATATTGCAATCATGGAGACCATATAATTATACAAGGTCGAACTAAAAAACCAAAACGGGAATGCAGTCACAACTTGCAGAAAATTTTTGCCTTCTTTCATCTGCAGTCAAAGACGTGCAGATTACAGAAATGTCAAACGTCACAGTGCATGAATGGCCAATGTCATCATGTACCTGACCCTCTCCACCAAGCATGGCATTTCTCCCAGACAAACCACAGCGTGACCTGGAAAATATAGGGAAAGAAGATTTCTTGAGGATGATCACTGCATCCCCAAAAGGAACATACCCATACGAATCCTGCACATAGACTGGATCGAATACAGATCTCTTGGGACATAATTGGAAAATCTTTGTTATACTCTGTTATAATTTGTTACTGAATACAGTGTTCAACCCTCTTTTGGTCAATCATATAGCTTATTTGTCTCTTTTCGCTGGATTACTGTGGTATTTGAGCAATTATATGATGAATTCATAAGCATTCACGGTTCAAAAGCTGCACTCGAGAAAATAACAGGAACTCGAAGGGCAGTTGGGTGTAAAGGACGATTACAACGCCTTTCATATCCTCCTAATTGTTGAAATAAGATTTTTTGCATCGTCCAATGAACGACGTAATATAATGCCTTAGTGGGAAATTTGTGGCGCATTTTTTGTATTTTTATATCAAGGGATAGAAACAGACTTTCACAATAGCCAGTTGATGTGGTCTTATAGCTATGGACACTTTGGTCTAGTAAACAAAAATGAGGCGGCAATTATACTGTTGTCATATTCTCTTCATACTTGAAAGGGCCATTTTCAAGCCCCCACAGCGCTAATCAGATTGACTTCCAATATTTCACTACTTCATTGTTACCCACTCAGGAAACATATGAGAAACGTGGGGACATCATCAGAGCTTGAACGAAAGCTTATCGAGAGATCATCTCCTTTGTGATCACACAAAATTGAGCATTTCCACCAGGCACAAACCCTTGGTTGCACGGTTCCTTGTATATCAAACATGTCCCATTAAAGAAAAGGACAATGGATATGACAAATATATATATATATGATCAATTTTGTCACGTAGAGCTCGAAACAAGAGAACGGAAACAGAATAGAAACTTATTCCATCTAAATCATAGTAAAAGAAAAGGCTCGTCCTTCGCATCACATCGTCTAGAAAAGGAAATGTTAACGAATTTCCACAGGGCCATCAGACGTCCGCCTCGTACATATAGGAATCACGGCTCAAACCAAAATCTTTCAGATTAACTAACTGCAATTGCAACCGGGGGGAACAAAATGCACACAACAGTGTTCGAACAGAAAGGGACCAGGAAACGCTCATCTCCAAGGCAAAGCCTTGCAGTATCCTAAAGAGCAAAGCCTTCCCGTGGCAGTATGCCTAAAAAGACAGAGGAAACGCACTGCGCACCTGGAATGGCTCGTCGATGGCGTCCGCAGAGATGGCAGCTCGAAGGAGAGAACTCCCCGCGTCGTCGTCATCATCGTCTCCAAAACGGAGGCTTTCCAATTTCCCAAAATGTACCCCTGAACTATTTGTATATCCAGCTCCTGTTTTTCTTACACAGAAACAGAATTTTTCATCTACAGCATTTCACCAGTTGTATGTAGGTTAATTCAGATGATTGATTTTTAGGGCATCGATCGAGGCTCGCTATCCGAGTCGATCGATCGTTGATATCGCGTGCGAAGTTCACGCGGCGGAAACGATGCGTTGCATGCAGCGATGTTCGGGTGTGAGTTGTGTTTTGTTAATCTCGATCGAGGTACAAAGGTTGGACTCGATTGTGATCTGAACTCGACGCGGGAGATATGATTAGTTGCCGATGTGAGCATGACTGCGTGGGTTGAGGAGAGGAAGCCTATGGAAACAATGTGTGTGCGAGTTAATGGGGGCCGGAAAGATTGATCAAGATACGAGTCAAGTGATAGAGTTAGATATGAGATGGGAGATGATTGATTGGGCCGCCCAGACAAGCACGAGGTGGAGGAAAATTAATCAACCAAACCTGCGTTGAAAATCGAGATGGTTCCGCGGCGGGCTTATTACAGCTCGCGCGAGATTCACTCGTTGGATAA
Source organism: Azolla pinnata (assembly GCA_037176905.1). Taxonomy (NCBI): domain Eukaryota; kingdom Viridiplantae; phylum Streptophyta; class Polypodiopsida; order Salviniales; family Salviniaceae; genus Azolla; species Azolla pinnata. The sequence goes on along the minus strand of JBBBWG010008991.1, from coordinate 873 downwards.
ACCTTGCATCGAGGAGATAATCAGCGATGTAGGTCCAATAGATCCATGGCTCCGCAATTCATCCCATGCGTACTTCAAAGGAATTGGCTTTAGGTGATCATTCTCAGCTATTGTTAGTAACTTCGCACTTGGATGTTTAATTGATCAAGGTATGCGCGTAATCCATAGAAGTCATATTAGAATTTCACCGACAGATCATGCCACGACTTCTCGTGATCAGTTACAGTCATCCTCGTATAACACTGGGCATACGTTTGATAAAAAATAACACATAATAGACAACTATATCCAGGAAAACAAAACCATTGGTGATTACAGAGCCATCTAACATGTACAGGAATACATGAAAACCATCGACAGCTAATGGTAACTACCGCTACTGTTGGCGAAAGGTCCTTTTCATGTCATGTTTAATGGGTTTTTTTCTTTTAATGCAGAGGAAAAGATCCAGAAGAATCATCGGTCGTATCCTTGCCTCCTCTGGGGTCCGTCGATCATCCATTGTGGGGATCGTTTGATCCTTGTCCCAGATCGTCTCGTGCAGGTTGTGTATATATACGTATGTCCTTGGCGAGTGTACTCGCGCGATTCGCAAAATATATATACTGGGGCCTCCCCCCACCCTGCGGAAAAAGAGCAGAGGAGACAGAGTTCAGTCAGATCTAGCCAGGAAAAAAAGCTAGATACGCCTTTTGCGGCAATGTGCATGTAAATACCACAATCAATATGCGGTTGGTATCCATCCATCCATCCATCCATGTCCTGCCATCCATCCATGTCCATCCATCCATCCATGTCCATCCATCCATCCATCCATCCATCCATCCATCCATCCATCCATCCATCCATCCATCCATCCATCCATCCATCCAT
>JBBBWG010008980.1:0-23551 GCA_037176905.1 Azolla pinnata | reverse complement strand
GAGCCTTTTCTGTGCTCACATGTTGCAAGTCAACTAACAACTTCTGATTCTCTTGTTCGAGTGCCACGAACTTATTTTGTGAGCATATCCAACTCTGATAATACGCGCATGTATTCTTGTTTGCTAACAGACTCCATTGTATTAAAAGAAACTTACGTGAAGACACTTGAAAAAAAAGTTAACGATGAAGACGATGATGTATTCCGGTTCAAACGGTCACGACCAAGGCTCGTAGACGGAAACAGAAGAGAAGATAATAACAAGAAAAGTACAAGAACTGAACAAGAAGACAAGAACTGGAATTACCCCGAGACTCGGCGTACAAGATGCCGAAGACTGGCGTTTAACCGGAATGGTTCATACAATAAGGGACTAGTCCTTATATACTAGTTCTCAGGCTATGTGTGGTCGCCACTTGGCAGGCATGCATGGTCGCCACTTGGCAGGCATGCATGGTCGCCACTTGGCAATCATGCATGCATGCCATTTGGCGAGCATGCATAACTCGGTAAATTCTCTCAACTAAGTACAAGTTAAGTATCTTTCTTATATTATTATGTATAAGGTCTTGGTTTAGTGGTTAAGAGTTAAGAGTTTAGAGTCTTGATTTGAGGTTGTGGGTTTGAATCTCTCGTAAACCATTTAAGGTTATTGGAGTATAAGGCGCTAAAGACTGGCTGGCGTTCACTCGGAATGGTTTAATACTAAGACCACTTGGGCTTTTATACAGTTCCAGGGCTCATGCATGATTACCACATAGTTTACATGCATGAGTGCCACTTGGTGGTTTTGAGGACTTGCGATGTCAGTAGAGGTCGCAAATCATTTTCATAATATGAATATGCCTGTGCTTTTGAATTTTATTAAATATTAAAATATGATATTTATTAATTAAAGTACGATAGTTTGATGGATAAATTTTGAGCCTTTGAAGCTATAAGTTATAGGTTCGAATATACATATAGATTATTTTGTATTTGTATTATGAGTCGATTTCGCTTTTATCTTGGTAGGCCATGCATTTCGTGGATGAGTAAAAAGCAAGCAATAGTTGTTACTTCTTCATGTGAACCTGAATATAGGGAAAATTTCTTCACTACTATTGAATCTGTTTGGCTAAAGAAAGATTTTAGAAAGTTTACATTTACAAGTTAGAGATTTTACGCAAATATTTACAGATGGTCAAATTGCAATTGCAATTGTAAAGAATCTAAGCTTTCATGATAGAACCAAACACGTTGAAATTGTTTAATATCATTATATTAGAGAAAGGATACAAGTTGGAGATATAAAGCTTGTTTATGTTCTAACTCAAAAGAATGTTGCGGACATCTTGTGAAAAGTGTTAAAGCTTTAGATTATTATTCAATTTAGAACTATTTGATGTGTAATATTCATGAACATCATTTCAAGGGAAGATGCTAGATAAATTGCAGATAGGATATACATACAAAAGAATAGGTAGCATACACACGAAGTACTTGTATGTAACGACATGTGATGGTCATGCAATGATCATATCCATACTTGTAAATAAACCTCCACGCTCATTATGTGTTACTACGTTCTCCTTTGCATTCACTTAACTCGTTTGTTCTCCAACTCTCTCTCATTTAAGATTATGCCTGTCGAAAGTATTATTGCTCATATCTATCACTATTATTACATTCTCCTATTTCTCCGGTCTATTTTGATTTCATTCTTTGCCCACGTGGAGATCTCTTCTCACATTGGTTTCATATTAATGTGAGGTAGATAGATAGAAAGAAATACTTTAAGAAGCACTTTAGTTCTTTGTAATCTTCAAATAACCAACTTAGAAAAGAACCCTCTTAGTGTTAACAAACAAGTAACCAACATATAATGCTGATTGTTTTCATTAGCTGCCTCCTGAGTCCGACCCCTACTTACCTTGGGGCCTTCCTTCGACCTAGTTAAATTGTTGGTTACACACTTGGCCGGCCAATACAAGAACATCATTGCGTGGTTATGAGATAGTGTATAAAAACATCTCAACTGATGAGACCTCGACTAATGGGTACAAAGATGGGGGGCAAAATCAAAACACAAAATAAGAAAAAAGCTAAAATAGGGATTTTGTACAAGATGGCCGGGTAGAGCTTATGACTTGTCCACAACAATTAGGTCCGTGGGTCTGAGCATTCTCCGGGGCTGCTGGTAGGTCCTGGTACGGGGGAGCCACATCTGCAATAAGAGCATCATCGAACTCGACAATAATGTAGACATGTGTCTTGAGCAGGGCTCAAATCTTGGCCGACTGTGTCGGCTAGCATCATGAGATCAACAAAGAAGTCGGTCGTACATAATCTCGGTGATAGCCATATTAAATCGAATGATGTCCGGTCCCTTGAGCTCCCGGTTGTTGCACTTTGCTCGCAACAGTCGTGGTTCAGTGGCTTGGGTCTATCACGAATTCACAAAGTTGGTATGTTGTTGCGCCAATGAGTTTAGTGTAGTCAGCGCAAATTTTATAAAGCAGATAGCGTATGTGGTCAAGTTGGGCATGCTAGGGCTTGCCCCGAAGATGGGTGATGCCAGCAACCTCGCACATAACGGTGATTGAGGGTAGTGGTAGTGAGGGATTCCGTCGGGTCCATGGACTTGGGTTTCGCAGCCTTGATTGCGGTCTGCAACGCCTTCACTTCAACCTCGCGTTTGTGGTGGAGTCGTGCGCTTGTGAATCGAACTAGGCGAGGCAGCATCAACAATCTCGAGTTTGTCGAGCTCCGCCTCCTAAACTACTCCGTGTCGTGCTGGTGTGTCGGTCTTGGGAAGCAAGCGCTAAACTTTGGCATAGAGAGAGTGCAAGAACTACTTGTGAGCTTTGCTCTGCTCGTATGGTACAAGGAATCCTCGACCGATGGATGGATGGTAGAGGCATGCATGCATACATCGTTGGGAAGTGATGGGGCAAACATGTGCTTAGAATTACATACATACTAAATTGCGTGTTATTATTAAGACATGAAGCGGTGAGGAGGAGAGGATGAGAGCATGAGAGCATCGTGGTGGACATACACGGACTCGGACACAGCACACGGAGGATCCAGCCAAGGAGCGACTTCTGCCTCTCTGTGCGGACATGGTAGCAGCTTCAGAGCCATCCCCAACTGGTGAGTCTGTCTCTTTCTTTCTTCCGCCGCCTCCCTGCACCCACTGACTCGCTCGCTCGCTCGCTCGCTCGCTCGATGTAGGAAAGCGATAATCCCTACAGACCTCACATCCCATCCTCGTGCTCATCATTGACTGGCTAGCTAGCTAGCTGCACGGATTCCTAGGCCTTGAATTCCTCCTCATCCTCATCTCCCTGCTGCGCCTGCCTCCCGCTGCTCTCTTAGCAGCCGGCTGCCCATACATATACTTGGAACAGAAGATGATGATGACGAGTTCTCCTCAGATCGGATTGTGGGCGGCTGCCCATACATATACTTGGAACAGAAGATGATGATGACGAGTTCTCCTCAGATCGGATCGTGGGCGGCTGCCATGGACCACAAATTTTAGTAGCAGCCCTGCCGGGAGAAGCATGAATTCCTTCACTTATGCTATGCTGCACATCATCATCTCCGTCACATGAATTATGGCCATGGCGCCAGTCTTCTTGGAATCTGGTTCCAGGTCATAGGATTCTGTAATCAGCAAACAGAAGAATCTTAGACCTTGTTCACCAGACCATACCATACCATGGCTACGAGTAGTAGCCACCTTCCTCTGTCCGGGACGCCTCCTGATGGTGATACTGATGGCAAGCAGTTGGACGACGTTTCTCCTCTGCTAGAAACCGCAGGCAGTGCGGTGGATGAGGATCCGCATCCATCCGATGTGTCTCGAATCCATGAGCAACATGAAGCGGAGCGACATGCCATCCATCCATCTCCATCAAGCGGAGCGAGCACTAGTAGCAACGATGGTGCGGCCACGTTGCAGTTGCGGGCCGATTCAGGGGCCAAGGTTTCTTCATGTGGTGGTGCTGGTGCTGGTGCTGGTGTTGGTGGTGCGGCGTGTTTTTTGAGAAGCATGCGAGCCGTAGCAGTGCTAGGCGTCCTCACGTCCACAGCCTTCATATGGTTGATATGCCTGGCGCCCGTGACCTTCTTTGGGCTGAGGTTGTTGAGCATCCACGAGAGCAGGAGGATAAACTCGTTCATCTTCGGGCACTGGCTGGCGATGTGGCCATACCTGTTGGAGAAGGTGAACAAGACGCAGGTGAGAGTGATGATGGAAGGGGAAGGGGGGGAGAAGGGGGTGAGGGCGGGGGAGAGGGTGCTGCTCATGTGCAACCATCGCACGGAGGTGGATTGGATGTATGTGTGGAGCCTGGCGCTGCGCAAGGCCAGGATCGGGCATGTCAAGTACGTGCTCAAGAGCAGCGTGCGCAACGTGCCCATCTTCGGCTGGGCCTTCCATGTGCTCGAGTTCCTCCTGGTGACGCGCGACTGGCGCGTCGACCGCCATGCCTTTGCCTCCCTGCTCTCCACCTTCCGTGACCCTGCTGACCCCCTCTGGCTCGTCATCTTCCCCGAGGGCACCGATTTCACGTACCTCCCTCCCTCCCTCCATATTTTCTACTTACTTACTCTCCTTTGTTTGCTCGGGCACGCCATCCCTGCATGATTCTTTCTTCCCTTTGTCAACAACTTTTGTGCTCTGCATTTGCTTTTTTTTCCCTTTGTCAAAACATTTTGTGCTCTGCATTTGCAGACCGGAGAAGTGTGCCAAAAGCCAAAAGTATGCAGAAGGCCACCACTCTCTTCCAAAGCTGCACCACACTCTCTTACCTCGCACCAAAGGATTCTATGCATGTTTACACCACCTCCGGGATTCCATTGATGCAGGTCCTCTCTTCTCTCCTTGTACACACCCCTCCTCTCACTCGCTCACTCGCTCACTATATATAATAGAGCACTCGCTCACTAGTGCTGAAATTATGTCCTCTTTCTCTCTTTCTTGCGTCCTTTTTCCCCCACCCAAATGCAGTTGCGATTTTGTCTCTGAACGTATGCTTATTTAGGGGCGTTCGTACATGTCTTGATGTGTTTTGTTACTTCAGAGGCCGCGAACATAGTTACTAGTAAAGAATGAATATTGTGTGTGTTGGTAGTAAGAGATGTATATGTGTGTACATGCCAGCCTCACCTAAGGCTACAAAGCTACGGTTCTAAAGATCTCTAATGACCGACCAAAAATGCTATGCAATAGCCGTCTTAGTTTAAAGTTGCATTTTGTCCATCTTAAGCTTTTCATCTCCTACTTGCATTATTTTCTCCTTGTTTTGTCTGCTGTATTTCGATAACAGAACACGAACCAAAAAAAAAAAAACAAAAACCCTACAGCTATCCACCACGTGCTTTAGAAATGTCATCTGCGTCACTGTCTTCTGATGAATATCTTAGCTCCTCCTTGTGGTTTTGCAATTTATGCCGACTCCTGATGATAGAAATATGTTTCTAATCTACCCTATGCTTTGGAATGTAGCCGTGAGGCTTCTCATAATCAATCTTTAGAATTTTCGCAGTTTATGATCTCACAATCGGTTACAAACACCCACTCCCACTATTCATGGATAATGCAACTGGAGCCAATCCAAAGGAGGTGCACATCCACATGAAGCGAATACCTATATCTGACATACCTTTGTCTGAGACTGATGTATCGACATGGTTAATCAATCAGTTCGTTAGAAAAGATGAACTTCTCGCGCATTTCTACAATGAAGGTGTCTTCCCAGGAACTCAAGTTGAAGGAGAGTTAAGCACCATCTCTGGTTTGCTCAATCTTTTCGCTGTTTTGATTTTTACTTGTTTGCTTCTTTGGATTATGCTCATTCCGTCCCTGTGGATCAAAGTGTATCTGGCATTCAGTTGTGTAATGTTGACTGCTAGCTCGTACTTTGGTTATAGACCGAAATCTTTGCTCCCAGGGAATTTTTTATGTTGACATCATTGATATATTAGGTTTCAAGCTTGATCAGTGGGCAAACATGACCGAAATTCAGCTTGTTTGTCCACGTTCTACTAATAAAACTCAAGCAGTTTGAGATAAAGTTGTTTTGCGTAATGCAGAAGAAATCCAAATTTTCAGTTTTCTGTTGTTTGGAAGCAGACAGAATTGAAATTAAATAAGAAAACAAAATTGTAAGTGGGGATTGAAGGACACTATTGCTAGACATATGAGAGAGCTTTTAACAAAACCTGACACACCCATTAGAGTTTACTAGGTTGCAGTACATAGCAGAAACCATACTTAGCTGTAGATTATATCAAAGGCATTTGTTTAGATATTCAAATGAAGTTAGCTACAGTCTTTCGCCAGCATCCTTTCACAGGGCAATGAACCATTTTAAACACTTCTGTTAAAAGCTCTGTTGTTAAGAGACCATGGGCGAATTGTTTTTGAAGAGAGACGACAGTGGAAAGGACATTAAGATAGTTGGCTGCCAAATACTTCATGTGATGTTGATGATATTGTTGTGAAGAGTGTATGAATAGACGTTTCTTTAAAGAAGGATCATTGAATAAATAAACAAGCTGTGTCAAATGCCCTATGTCAACAAAATATTTGATAGATTGCCAAAGAGTTGCAACACCTATGGTTTGCAAGAAAGCAAGGTTGAGATCGACCAGCAAGCTGGTAAACAGCAAAGTGAGGTTGAGATAGACTTGCTCGCTGGTAAACAACAAAGTGATGTTGAGATTGACTGCACGCGGGTAAACAACTTTTTGTTCATAATTCTGTCCATTACATTCTACTACATAACACAAAGTTTCCAGGAAAAATGATCTCTGCTTCTTTCTTTTGATGTTTGCGAATATACTGCACAAAGTTGTGGCTGTCATTTGCTGGTTATTAAATTATACTGAGGCTTTTATTAGTTGAATGGAAACCATCCCATACATACATACAGTTAGTTAAACCTGAACAGTTGCTTGCTGACATTCCTCGTAAATATTGATCCATCCAACCTCTTCTATCTTCACACACAAGGACGTACGTTGTTGTAAGATGTACTCACTTCTCATTACTTAGCTGAGATGGAAGGTGATAAGGTAAGTTGACTATCATGTTATAAAGGAATTTCAAAAGATATATAAAGGGAGAGCGAAAGTAATGATCAATCATGGTAAAGCACCTCTTGAGAATGAAGACTTGTATAGGCATCTTCAAGCATCGTAGACAAAGCTTCCCTTTCCTTCTGCATTGTGATTGCTTGAGCCTAAGCCATATATACATATATTTACCAAATGATGAGAACGAATTCAGTGAAATTTGCATGTGATTAAGTCAGTCCTAGTTTTAGTAAAAAGAAATAGCAAATCAGTTTTCAACAAGGATTTTGTGAATTACATTTTTCCCTACCTCCTTGAGTGGTTTATTCCACAAACAAATGGACCCAAATTTCGTGTATATATATGTATATATATGCATCAGAGAGAAATAGCAATAACAATGATAGTAATAATCATAGCATGCTGCCTTCCATCTTCCTCGTATTTTTCCAAATAATATCATCACTCAGCGAGACATAATTAAACGAGTACAACTCTCCTGAACATCCTTCGAAGATTCAAGCACCAGAAATCAAAATAATGCGCTCAGCAGTTGCACATTGATAATAAGCCCTGTAAGGGACGTTTGAAGCCAAGGGGTATCCATTCATCAGTGGATGATGATGCCATGACGAAGATGGGGACAGAAGAATGTCAAAACATTGAGCTATAAGCAAGCAAGCACTATTTGCAGCCGCCTTTCTAGATCTTACCTGTGTGAGTGAAAGCTCTGATACAAGTGCCATCATTCGATTCGTTGTGGTCTGAATGTTGTATTGATACTCTGAGAGCTGATCAAACGATTCTTTGTTCTCTCTCAGGTTCTGGGCTGCCTTCCGTCGAACATCCTCAGCCAGCTCTGAAATCTCATCTACTAAGCAGTCCTTTTCGAGGGCTTCATCTTCTCTCTTGGACAAAGATTGCTCGATGAATGTGAGCTTCGTCTTGAGCTGCAGATCGCTCGGGTCGTGTCCACCCGACAGTTTCCATCGTGCAACATTCAGCGGCGTCTCTACCAAATCCGACAGCCTCTCGCTCTCAGCAGCGACCTTTTTGAGCTGGAAGGCAGGCAGGCATAGGTTCCATGGATGTTGGATCCACACATTTTGCAGATCCTAACCAGATATAGATCTACATATGAATGTGGCCAGGTGTGAGACATATACCTCATGCTTTAAGTCGATGATTGTGTTTTGAAGCTCACGAGCTTTTGGGAGGAGGGTGTAGCAGATTAGGATGGATCTCTCCAAGCTCCCTACTTGGTTCCTCAACAAACTTATCTCGTTCTCTCGTGTCGACATCTCTATATCCGAGACCCTTAGCAGCTCTTCCTGCCACCATCAATGACGGCACGATTGAAAAGGAAAGAAGAAGAAGAAATGAGCTCATCCATGATCTTCAAGCTGGGCAATTTCAAAGATTGGCAAGCCAGCAATTTGGTAAAAATATATGCCATACGTTCAAATATTCTAGTGAGTGGGCAGAGAGTTTGTTCTAGTTTCAGGACGGGATTGTTACCTGCTATCCAAGGAGAGAATTATACGTACATATGTGCTCCTCAATCAACCTTCTTGATGGAGATTGGGGTTGAAATTATTATTAGATCAATGATGTTATGCTAAGCAAGGCAATGACAAGTGCCTCGTTGTCTTCCATGAATTAGACAGGCTCACAATGCCCATTCTCTTTATGCTCAGGTTATATCTATGATGGATAGATGGATGTGGTATTTATTTGAGTTCAAAATGTGCGCCAGTATCGGCTTACTTACCATCAATCCCATTTCTGGTTGCAGAGATGATAGATTGATAGATTTCACTCACAAACAAGCATATTATTATTGTTCGCTCTTCAAACCCCTACATGAAGCATACATGCTTCCACCTCTACATACATACGTTGAATGTGGGTTTGGGTGGATGACTACAATTATACAGACATTAATAAGAAGAGTAAAAGCTGATGATCAGCTACATGATGTCGTTTGAATTGTTTCCAGGCAATCACAACTACATCAAAACCGAAATTCCTGTTGGAAGATAAAAAAGGATAGACTTAACTCACACCCCCCATATCCTCAAATGTTCTCTTCAAACTGCATCTCCGTGTATAGAGCAAAGGTAGATTTGAGGATTAAGTTGGCATATGATAATAACTAGACAAATATGGAAGTAGAGGAGCAAATGCTCTGTCACTAGGTAGGCATATAATAACTAGACAAATATGGAAGTAGAGAGCAAATGCTCTGTCACAAGGTAGGCATATAATATAATAACTAGACAAAAATGGAAGTAGTGAGCAAACGCTCTCTCACAAGGTAGGCATATAATAACTAGACAATTATGGAGCTCAAATGATCAAACAAACGATAGCAATGAGTTGTATAATATAAGCCCCCAATAGAGTTTCCCTGCAGCATTGCTCTCCATACATTCATGGTTTGTCATGACAGACAGCTTCACATCAATTAACAAATAAAAACTAGAAGACACATCTACTGAGCTTTGGAGGAAAGAATCTTCCATCCACAGGTGTGGAACTACTAGAAGAACAATAAGTTTGCCGTCTGGCCTTTTCTATTAAATAAGATCTAACACTCCCTCCTGACACAAAGCAAGGCTTTGGTCCACTACTCACATTGATGGCTATGGTCCACTGTTCTTGCTAAACCTCAAGAGCCTCGAGAAGAAATTGCTGGACCACAATACAACCACACCAAACTCATCAACAACTTGCCTTGGTTCCACCACTCCAACTCCAGGACCTCTCAATAATTGCAAAATTTTTAGCCTCTTTCTTCTACTTAGAAACTTGAATTTTTTTGGCAACAAGATTCTACCATCTTTCGTGTTTCTATTGTAGTTCACTAACTATTGTTTTCCAAGACAAGACAAAAATGATGTTGTCATTTCTTCTTTGGTTATAATCACCAGATGTTAGTATGTATATCTTTCTTTCCTTCTTTTGTATTGAGGAAAAGCAATCATTGTTTTAGCAAAGGTTATTATTGGTGAGAATTTAGGGAATAGATATCTTACTTGTACATTTGATTTCTCATACAGGATACAAAGCTCGTCATTCCGATCTATTAAAGAGATCCCCACATTATTACGATCAAGCACACATGCTTCATAGTGTTTCCGAAATAGTGACATTTCCCTCTCTGCTGCATTAATGAATCCATTCATTCTTGCACCTTCCATAAGCTTTTCATCAATAGTTTCCTATATGAATTATCATAACAAGCAATTACCAACGGTATGCCATTGATGGCATGAAGATATCACAATGTGACATCTCTGCCTACTACTCCATCTGGTCTCTAAATTCATTCAAGAAATATAAGTTCAATGCAACAAACACCTCTAAGATCAAACACAAAACTTCGTAAGAAAAATGTTTTATATTACACCTTCTGCTGGCGGAGAACCTTTGAACCCTTGATCAAATCTGTACGCAAATGAGATCGTGCTTGCACACTGGTCACGAATTCTTTTCTCATGCGATGTAAGACTTTATCCTTGTACTGTAGTTCACCTTGTAGCATATGGAGTTCCACATCCAACCGTTTGGCTTTGTCCCTTAGTTCGGCCATACTGATATTGCTAGCCTGGAATATAAAATTAACCATGATATCAGATGATGCAACTATCAGAAAAGGAGGTCTTTCTGTCAGCTGAAGGAATCGGAGACTGTCTACCAGGATCTCGGTTAGATACTCCTGTATCTTATTTACTTCTGAGGAATAACATAAACTCAAGTTGAATCGTTTATAGCTGCTATGGAAATGCACAAGGAAAAGTATCCCTTTGGAGAATAGCCGCTTATATTGGATCTCAGTGCATATTCACCAATCTTGTGCAGCTAGGATGCCGCCAGATGAATCAAATGACAGGGGAACTCCAAATCAGTGCTAATACCAGAATCGGATTCATTTCCGCTGCCATTCAAGGGCAGATTATCTACTCGTTTATGAATTGATTTAGTCTAGAATCATAAAATGGCAAATGAGGAAGAAGATAAGGCAAGGACTGTCTTTGCGCGAATATTTGTGCCTACACAATAACAATGTTCTTAGAGATAATTTTTCAAAGAACAATAATACAAGTATTTGAGCCATTCATCCAAACATAGCGAGCCTTTTTCTTGGAGATCTTTTGTCTGCTAATTTAATTGTTGAGCATATTGATTTGCGGAATGTTTGCAGCATTTTCAAGAAGCAAGATCAAGTCTAAACCAGACCAAAGTGCGAATTCCATTGCGATATTGTAAGGAGGAAATTGGGATGGATCCATCAAAGGCAGGGAAACTTGGAACTGTCATATCCCAACAAATACTAGAGAACCAAGATCGGATTTATTGACATAGCAGAGTGTTGGAATACCTGGCAGGCGTTGCTATACTACTACATGCAGCAATCCACTAACAACTAGACAACTGAATGCAAAAACTCTTTCCAGCACTAGAGACTTTTGTTGTTGAATACCTGTTGACCTAGTACCAGATTGGATAATGTGTTGGGATATAGCACACACGAATATGAACCAAAATGGTTAAAATAACAAACTGAATAAAGGCAGACAGACTATGAGTCAGTCAACAACGGAACGGGAACCCTTCGGGATGATTTATGAAGTTATGAAATCATTATTTATTGGAAAAAAAATTCCTATTTCACATGGATCATTTGGCTCCTGTATTTAACCACAAGCCAGAAAGTAAGAGCTTGAATTTGCAAATTTCCATATCCCTGGCAAATCCTGTGTTGCCTCTCTGTTTTCTAATGTAACCTGAGAAACAATTTAGTATAAAACAAGATGCAAAAATAGAGAATCCCTTTTCCATGATACCCATTTTACTTGGAGAATCTCATCTTAAATTTCATCTTACACCTGCATTGCTGCAGAAATTCGTCATCAATACTGACTGATGGAGATAACTAACCAAGGCAGAATTTCTAAAAGTTTTCTTCTACATTCTACTTGAAAACTTCACATCAATATTTTAAAATAACTTGCACACTGAAATTAGTCTATCATAGATCGAAGGAACTTAATACTCTTCTACTTTAGAATGGCAAGTCATCTTTTTGTGTTCACGAGTCCCCATTAGATCATGTATGCTGCATTGGTCAATTTCCAAACGCATAGATTAGTAGGTTTTCATTAAACCCACTATTGTACCTGTATGAGAGTGATTGACTTGTTCCGTTGTGCCCGCATAATATTGTACAATTTGATAAATTTTGCAAAATGATCTTCTATATCTTCGTGTTTTTCCTTCAAGAATCCAATGACTATATCGGATGTACGTATTTTCTCCTTTGCTTCATTATACATTTGCATCTGCATAAAGCTCAATGTAATTTACATGGCAAGTGATAACATTTCACTAATTAAGCACATGATATGGATAATATGAACCAAATTCCCCAACAAGGAGAGGCAGTGACACCAATAACTTCTACATGACACGACCTATACCTTGAATGACAAATGTAGAGATAAAAGCTTTTATATTCGTCTCCTGATCTATCAAAGCATAGAATTTAGTGTAAAATGTTGATAACCCACAAAACGGTCAATTTTGGCCTATGGAACTAAATAAACATGTTACCCTGTATGCATTTCCTTCTTGTAAAAACTATCAATAAGAAAAAAATATGCACAAACATGTAGTGCTCTTTGGAGGATAAGATGAGTATGGCACATCAAATTATGACACCCAAATACAGGCAATTGGGTGAGATTTAATCTGCATATCTTCATACTAGAGTTATGATGCCTTGCGGTTACCTCAACATCTAACTTGAGCCAGTGATTTTGACAGCTCATGAGGACAGTAAGGTGACAAGAACTAAGAGACAAAGGCCTACAATTGTAATATTTTCCTAGACAGACCAAAGATTACAGACATTTAAGAATAAAGGGCACAAAAGCAAAAGGAAATATATATACTTTCATATATCAATTGATAGAAAAAACCATCAAGAGATTATTTGCATATTCTTATGTGGAAGAAATATTTACTTTAGATGACAGAAGACGGCATGTATAATCCCGTAAACTTGATAGCTCTCCCATTTGTTGGTAACCCACATATTCTACTTCTATTGCTGCTAAAACCTCCTTTTCAAGCCTCACCACCTATAAATTCACAAGAGTGAATAGTCAGAACATTAATTAAAGCAGATCTGTTCGTAGACATGATAGACGAAATTTTGTCTTGTATAGACCTCCTTGTATCCATTTCGAAGTTTAGTTGAGACGTCTTTGGTGACTGTTTCTATTCCAAGATAATTTCGCATCTGAAGATCAAACTCTTTCCTCAATTCCTCTACACATGCACTAGCTTTCCTTTTCTCGTTTTCTGCCAGAATTACCTGTCAAGTTCATGGAATTTTTTGCCTGAGAAACATTTTAGCAACAATTTCTTTTAGATCGGAATGGTTTTTCTGAGGCCCAGCAGACTGAAACTAGTGCTCTTTTATATCCTTAACATACGTAATTAGACAGAAGCAGGCATGAACAATTCATGCAAGTATCACAGGTGAAAGAATCACAAAGAATTATTTTCCAGCAATCACAGTTTAGTTATTCTACTCATAAAGATGATCAACTAAAGGAAATTAGGAAACAATTAACCGACTTGTAAAATATTGTGCATGCTTGTATTCATAACAGATTAGAATGCAAAGCACTTAGTCTCATGGTCACAATTAAAAGGCTAGAAATTTATTTTTTCCTCACAAGTTACTGATTCTATCTCGATGCATTATTCATGTGCAAATGCCAATAATCACGAATAATTAATACTCGTTTTGTGAAAAGCATTTGGAGAATCAGGTTATTCTGTGACTTATAAACATCACCTGGTGGTGAACTTTTTCCTTCTCCAAATTGATTAGAGGTATGGTCTCTTGGATTCCTTTCAATTGACTTTCAATGTGCTTCAGCTTACGAAAAACACGCTCCTTCTCTTTTAGATGCTGGGCAAGAATTTCTTGTTCATGTTTCTGGTCAAGTTGTGATGATTTTAGCTGCATGTCAAGATTTACCTATACATGTGACACATACCAAGGTTATAAACTTAGAAGTTGGAAATTTCTGAAATAGGAATTTGTATCACAATTAATGCTGAGGGAATAGTAACCCGATCTGCAAGGTACTGATCAGCCTCCAAAGATGCCATCTCCAATTCCTTCTTCAATTCATTGATGGATAACTCCTACAAAGTTATTATCATTAAGCACGATTTCGCAACTAACCATCGACTGTATCTGTGGATATACATATAAATGTATACACACACAAAGAAGACGATATCCTTTACTGAACTCAGAACAGATATAAAAGCAACGATTGAAAACATTTTTGTATTAATGACATAGGTATAGCAGCCACAGGGTCACCAAACGTTTCTTTTCCAAAAGACCTTGCACTTAAATGATAACAGCACACTGGTTCACCAAGTCTCTTCCAGGACATACTTAAACAGCCGTTAGAGAGGATGTCTCTTACAATTGCAAATAGTAAAACTATCCCGCATAGAAATCCACAATAGGGTTTCCCAAGCCTCTTTCATAAATGGCTTAAAATGCTATTAGAGGAAACTGTAACAATTTGATACCATAAAAAAAAGCCCCACTTAGAGCTGGAAGATGTAATTCATTTGAAATCGCATCTTAGCTCAAAAGATAGATCTCAGATGGCTTTGGGAAAATCGAGAATTAGCTCAATCAAGCCAGACAACTGTATATCTATAACTTCTATTCATAGAACAAGGCTTCTATTTTCTGAAATTAGATTTTATACTATGTGGATTGAACTCCAACTTAATTTGTATGTTCAATATATGGTTTTCATTAACTCTTCCAAGCATGGATGAATCAGCATAAAACTTTCCGCACTACAAAATATGGATACTTTCAAAGATAGAACTATATATTCACCTTTTGCTCAACATATCGACGAACTTTTTCAACCTCTGAGCATGATCGGGTATACTCCTCTCCTAGGTTTCTTCTGGCATTTTGGTTATTTAACAATTCATTCTCCATGTCTTTGATCTTTCATTTCACATCAAGAACTCTATGTCAAATATAAGCTTGTCAATTTGAAGTTGGTTGCTAATAAAGATGAGAAATCAACTTGCACACTTGCCATAGAAATATTGGAAAATGTTCTCACCTTATCATGTTGTCGTTGTTCCTGCAAATGAAGACCTTTTACAGCATTTACTAGTGCATCTCCCTGCAGATAGCAAAAACGCATTTTCTATTGTTAATCTGATGTATACACAAAACACCTAAAGTAATAAAATAAAATATTATCTGAACAATCAAAGATGATTGTGTCTCATAAAAATGTGGTGGGATGCGATTGTTGGATATTTAAATACACCGTTCTATATTTCACCATGTATGTAAAGAGAAAATACTCCTCAATAATAGGAGTAATACTGGCCTACTCTTTGTGGTTCTTGAAAAAATCATCACGGATGACAAAATTAACAAAATTATAATGTGAATTACACCAACTATAATTAATTTAATGACAATGTAAATAACCGTATTTATCATTTATCTTTATAGAAAATAAATTAACAAGATCATTAATATAACTCGTTTATGAATGATGCTATGGAGTATAATTTTCAGCATACTAGAATGTAGTTGAGACATACCCTTGCAGGTGGATGTATCTATCTATCTATCTATCTATCTATATTGCAAACCATTCTGTGTGGCATATCTTGACCCATATATTTGCAAAAGATAAGTTTCTAATTTACATGTACAAAGAGTAATAGAACAGACAAAGTGCTCAATAAATAGCTTCACATACAATAGTGTATGCATCAGAAAAAGAATCCTCTAACCCCCAAAGTTTGGCCGAAATAACTCTCATTTTCCAGTCGAAGTGTGTGAGATAAATACAAAAACACTATATTTTAAATAAGTATTTTGTTCCCTAATTTAAAAGTATTACTGACCGAGGACAACTGCAAACCCAGAAAGTAGGGTTACGACTTCAAGAGAGAAAAAAGAAGAATATATGAATATAAAGTTTGTTTCTCTCTTGTCTCTTGTCTCTGTGTCTGCACTATTCGTTTCTCTCTTGATCTGTGCACTGTTGGGTGAGTGCTCCAATGCGTGTATACTGGTAACACGCCACAACACGAAGCAAACAAGGAGAATCCGGACAAATATCCCAACTGGACTATTGGCCAACATACCATTTCCATAAACTGATTGACTGTTCCGCAAAACGGGAACAACAAGAGTAACAATGGGATTTGAATAGGCCCATCTATGAGAGTAGTCAAGCATACCCATCTAGCTTTTGAAGCACATTCAGATTCACTATGCTTTCCCCATTAAAATCTCTGAGGGTTCCTGCACCAGCATATAATTGAGTAACATAAACGAAGGAGCTTTTATTTAAAGTGCATTTAACTAGTGCTGTTCATGAGCATCTAGCAACTTGAGCCCACGTTCTGTTATTGACCCAAATAAATGGTAGAAAACCATCTGTGTTGAAAAAAATGCAATATTCAACTGATAGTGACCTGTTTACGAAGTTTCTCTGGCACTCCATCAAAACCTGTTAATACTTCAGCATTGCGTTTCTTTTGGATTTGTAATTGCTCACTTTCCATTACAATTTCAGACAGCTTTTGTTTAGTAGCTTCAACCTACAGCAGCCACACATAGAACATTAACACATGTTAGTTACCCATATCATTCAATTCCAAGTATAGAAAAAAATGAATCTTGCATAAAGAAAGCATAGCCAAACACAGAAGTGTGAAAAGAAGAACACTAAAAAGAACCTGTAATTAATGCAATGCAAAAGTCGTGCTCCTCACATGAAACAAATAAAGCACATGAATGTATCTGTAAGTCTTCTCGATATTTTGAAAATAGAAAGGGTAAAACAAATGTATTCAAAAGAAGTTCATATCAACTCTGATGCATTGCTTTGCAGCCCTTCATTAGCTACTCGTGGGGTTTATCTCCTATGAAGGATATCTATCCACGAAGATTCCCACAATTATTGGAATCATTCCTGATAGCCCGAATATAAACGTACTTGCATTGAAAGTCATTTAATTAGTTTCAAAATCCTTCAATCACTGGAGTTTTGTATCTTCATGACTTAAACCTAAAATACTTCACTTTGGGGATCGTCAAAGTGACTACATCACAGGAGATTTCGATTTTACTGACCTACTTGTTTATCAGAGAGCACAATGCATCCATTTGTATACAGTACCATCGCTGTTTTGAAAAACATTGAGCAGCTGTTTTGAGAAAGAATGAAGGCTAGCTTAAAGAACAACGGACCATCTAAATTCTCAAAATTGAGAGAGACAAAGCCTACTAATGCTCCGGAGACCTTGGCAAATACACAAACGTTTATGAATAGTACCTCTTTGTTGCATTGCTCTATTTTGGCAGCATCTTCTTGAATTTGTTTTTTAACAGCTTCAATGTCAAACTGCATCCAGAGAGTATTGTCATCATTGGTCATGTTTACATAAGTTAATCAAAACAAATATCACACTAAGCATGAGCTTTTGTCTTTTCTGAACAATAAAATGGGTTTCCAACAATAATGATGTTCGATCTAACTTAAACAGGAATGCTATACATCCTTCTGACTAAGGCCCAAAAACCAGCATGAGAGGATTTCCCATAGCATCTGTTTATAGACATTAGAAATAATCTTATTCCAACTACATCATTACTATAACTATGCACTAGAGAAGACATATTACGACTTGAGCATTTCTATGATTATTAATGATGTTCAAGTCTTGTAAGGGAGATTCAGTAATCATTTCCAAACCTTAAGCTGTAGAATTTGAGGAGCCAAAGCTGCAGCATGCTCTTCTTCGATCAATTTGATCTTTTTTTGGAATTCTTCCTGAGCTCTTCGTAAATCAATTTCCTCTAAAAGTAAACTTTGCTCCCTCTCCCTTCAAAAGATGAAGAAACGCATCAATAATGCGTGCTGTCATAATGTCAAAGTTTGCTTTGACAATGTGTGTTGGATAGCATTTTCTACGAATATTTATGAATGAATATACCTGCATAGAAGAGCTTCATTTTCTGCTGTCTCAAAGTCCTCTCTAAGAAGATCGAGTGTTGTTTCCTCTTCTGCCTGTATCTGCATGTATTTTTTTGATATTTCGATTTCCGCCTGCGGAAGTACCATGAGCCTTAAACAACAATCGATACCAGAGTCGAGATTTCTGGGAGAAAAGAAGGTCCACCAAAGCTAAGAAAAGCAACGTGTTTTCCTTACCTGTAATTGTGCAGATAGGTCAAGACTGTCATTTGTAAGCTTCCTTCTTACACCCTTGCTTTTTTGGATTGCTTTATGCAGGTCCTCGACCCTAGCGCAATTCATCGCAACGGCAATAAAAAAAGATCCGGTTGACGAAAACGGAGAAGGAGTCAACCAAATGGATTGGCATGTGAAGTTAATTACATACTTGGAGCGAGCGAAGGACCCTCTTTCTCGAGAAATGGCACCCTGACGGACCAAGTCTTCGAGGCCTCCAACAATCCGGGACAAATCCGGAAGCTGTTCCTGCTCCGCTGCGTCTTCCTCCCCTTCCTCTCCGTCGGGCGCTGGTCTCCCCATTTCTTCCCCCTCCTGAATGCCAAGAGCACGTACAATCTGCAGCGGCTGCGTCACGTCGTCTGTTGGGCGGTCCCTCTGCTTGCTGCGACAACCAACTCTCCCACGTACGTCTGTGTGTGTCAATTTATGTGTAAATATCATTTATACACACACAAGAAACAAAAGCAACAATCGAAGTGTGACTTTGTTGGAGGGCCGCAGAAGCAACGAGCACGCAGCCTCGGAGGCTACAATCAAAGAAGGCCATCGCTGATCATCGAAGCCGAAGCGAACAAGGCAGATGAGGCATGGCATGGCGCCAGGTCGAGGACCCGAATGACCGATCGATTGCTTGCTCCGAGCACGACGCGGTACGTGTGACTGGTCGACCACACACACGACGCAACGCAACTCACGTCGCCATCGATGCAACCCGAGTGACCAACGCGACAGCGCGCTTGAACTTCAGATTATGCCTTTACCTTGAAATGGGCTTTGCTCTTCGTGTGAAAGACTTGGCCAATTTGATAGTGAAATCTTCGAATATGGACATGATGGTAAGAAAACATTAAACATGCACAAAGTGCAAAGAATCAAATGAAAACTTAACATTCGCTCATTAAGGAATCAACAAAACATTACAAAACCAAATGTTTATACTTTAGCAATAGCTCATCAAATTGGACAAAATCTACACAAAAAGAACATCACTAATTTATTACAAGTACTCCCACGTTATCCAAAAAAGTGTACCTTCCGAGTTGACATGCTCATGTACATCTAATTAGCAAAGTACACTTGTGCCATACACTTCATTATATTGTATTCCTCCATCACATACGAATGTGAAATATCGTTCGCCGCCATGTATAAGGTGGTTAATTACTTTATCCTCCCAACTGCCATGCCCAATATCAATAGCTACTCGTTCACCCTCTAGAGTTAAGTCCTACAATCACAATGATTGCATGCATCTCATTTTTAGCAATTTAGATAATCAAACGTGATTCCTTGAATGCCTTTGAAGTCTTCATGTATGCCTCCTATCATTCCCCCGGCAATCACCAATTTCTACTTTGTTGTGAGGAGCAACATTAGATGATTTACTTTCAAGATGATTACAGTCTAGTAACATGTTGCAATTATCATATGCTCCCTCTTTGAGGCATCCCTATAGTGCTTGGACTTGAGATACTCATCAAATTTCTCTTTAATGTATTAATCATTTCTCTACATTCTTGTATATTAGAACCATCAATAGCAGCATTTGATGGCATTTTAAACGTACTCAAATAATCCTTGCGATTTTCAAGATCTTGTTAAAGTAAATGAACCTCTTCCATAGTAACATGCATATTATTATCTTGATCGATCCCTAGATTATAGATTTTGACCTCATTGTCTAACCCACTGCATGCATTTTTTAGTATTGGAATATATTAATGATGCTCAATTATTAAACGGATATTCATCAAGTGTTTGCACTTGCATAATCTTGGAAATCATGAAAATAACATTGAACTGATACTTTATACCATATCCCCACCTTTGTTATACTCAAAACTATAATTAATAATCTTCGCTCACCCAAAACCTTACTCGTATTTAGATATATTATATATATCTCTAAGAATTTTTGTGCTCTGCTTAATCTAAGCTTGTGATAATTGCAATTAGCACGAGGCAAAATTCTTTCGCTTTCAATCCTTGGATTATTATATTTTGGCCTCATAATCTAACCATTTAATGCATTTTTTAATATTAGCATATGATGCTCAATTATTAAACAGATACCCATCAAGTGTTTGCACTTGTGTGCATAATCTCAATTATTAAACGGATACCCATCAAGTGTTTGCACTTGTTTGCATAATCTTGGCAATCGCAAAAAGAACATTGAACCGATACATTATACCATATCCCCACCTTTGTCATACTCAAAACTATAAATAATAATCTTGTCTCATCCAAAACCTTGATAATATTTGGATCTATTACATATCTCTCTAAGAATTTTTGTGTTCCGCTTAATCTAATATTGTGATCATTGCAATTAGCACGAGGAAAAAATCTTCCGCTTTCAGAAACCTCTTGTTTATGTAGGAACCATTCCAAGATTGGTCCCCCAAGCCATGTCCTAGTCGCACTATACCCAAATAATGCATAAAGCAAATCAATCAAAGATCGATTAATCCTTCCCTTTACTTCAGTGTATAAATTAATAAAACACCAATGTTGCTCCACAAGATTTATAGTGTCTACATGTCTATAGTTGAATAATTGGCCAAAGTTTGGCCATAGCTTTCTCTATTGACATGCATGCTCACACCAACCCATTTTAATATAATTACACAAATCATTAGAAAATCCTTATATTCTTGCATGATAATTGAAACATATAGTCGATCAAACTCTTCCTCTTTGTGACAATTTATAGTCGATCAAACTCTTCCTCTGCTTGAAGATGACTTTTTAAGTTACCTCTAATGTATATTGTTCATGTTTATACCCATCATAGCATATAGCATAAAGGGATGCCAATATCTTGTTTGTTTGGAGAAACTACAACATATAATAGTAATCCAAGTTGGTTAGTCTTAAATGTGGAATCGATTGCCCTGCAACCATATTTATCAATTGAAAGTCTATTGCAAAAGTCCAATGCCCATTTATCTTGAATTATTAGAATAAATTATTATACCCATGAATATAAGACTGAATATATCGAACCTTTTCTTGTGACCTTAATTCGCATGTTTCAGTCATCATCAAAGCCCTATCATTTTATGATAGTGTTCTATCTACTTTCAACTTACTTGATTATGCACCTCTTTTTCTAACATGAAAAATCTATAAACACTACAAGGTATTGGTGAGTTTGTCATGAGTTTTGTCGCGAATTTGGTTCTACAAAAGTTCATAAAACATCACGACAAAACTCGCAGCAAACGACATAAAAATTTTGCCGCGCATTTGCTGCGATTATATATGCGAAGTTATACGTGAATATGTATGCAATCATATACGCAACCATATATGCGCATATATACACAACCATATACGCGAAATTATACGCTAACATATACGCAAACATATATGCGAAATTATATGCTAACATATGCGCAAAATTATATGCTAACATATGCGCGAAACTATACGCGAATTTCTAAGTAAAATTATAAGCAAAATTATATGCGATATTATACGCGATATTATACACGAAGTTATATGCGAAATTCTACGCGACCTTTACTGCAGACTTACTGCGACTTTTGTTGCACCTGTAGATGCGACTTTTGTTGCACCTACAGACGCAACCGTTATTGCAAGTTTAGCGGCAAATACTTAAATTAAAAGAAATGATATTCTCATTTTATTTATATTTATATATCTCTTTTTGTTCTCAATTTGAGAGCATATATATCTTCAAAAGCTTGTTCATTTTAGATGCTAAAAAGTTAGAGAACTCTTAAGATGAATGAGAAACTCAAGCTTTCACGACCTATTTATAAAGGAGGCACGTTTGAGACTATTCATGCGAGATATTTTCACTTATTACTTGATTGTTTCAAATGAGGTCATGAGTTTGAATCCTGCTTGGGACAAAGTGTTGCAATATGGTTGTGGTGATTTTGCGGTAGCAAGTGTGTCTATGTTGCAGCAAAATTGGATCTTACTACACATTTTGCCGCGACGTTGTTGCAATATAGACGGGTTGTTTCCCGTGACGTTGCTACAAAATAGATGCACTGTTTGTTGCAACATAGCTGCAACATAGCTGCAACATAGTTGCAAATTAGCTTATATTAGTATGTCTTCACCTGTATATCCATACAGACATGCATACTCATCTATGACGTGGATGGGAGTGCCCACGTCACAGCTTTTGGACCTGATCATGCTGGTCGTGATCATGATGCCAGCTGATCATTTTACACCCTCTATGACAATGGGGGGATCGAGGCGTCCTTGGATACCTCCTGGAGCTAGTGACAATACATGTCCGGAATGTCTACGACCTCGCGACATATAGAGATGGGGTAATTGAGAAAATTATATTTGCATTTCACTGTCGGTACCTCATGCCCGAGCACTCTGCAGTGAGCTTAGTTTGGCTTCGTCAGACCATACTTGCACATACCATGAACCGTCGGAGCGGCCACACAAGAGTTGCTCGGACAGTAGTAGACCGGGAGATAGTTGGATTACCACCATGATTAGATGGTCGGCAGCCCCGGAGCGTTCACGATGCTGAGTGGAGGGTCGCCTTGGCATTGGGTAACGGGGGTGCTGCGGCTTTTAGGGCGGAGTTAATAAGTATCTCCATAGATCGAAATTGTTCTCTTTAATATATTATTAATTCATTTTATAAATAACTTAAATTGATTAATGTTCTTGTTTTAGTGTAGATAGAAATCGTTGGTCGTTGCTGGTTGTATCTAGATAAAGAGGAATATCGCCGATTACATCCACGACCAACAATTGATCCTTGGTTTCAGGATACTGTTGTTAGCCCTTCCGGAGAAAGACTAAGACTGTTTGTGGGTGACGATGAATGGTAGATTGCTTTGTTCTTTGATAGCCAGTCGCTTACGGCTTCCCGGAAGAATCGGGGAAATCCCGATCTAGGTGTAGATGCTCCCAGCCGTAATCCCGGCTAAGTGTTCCTTCCGTCAGCAGTTAACTTCCGATCGCAATACACCAATCACAACACAAGATAGACACACTACACAATGTAAGCGCCAAGCTCTTCTTATATTCACAATATCGGATCCTATACACGACAGACCCCATGGTCTTATATACAATTGCCGGTGTCCCTTCGGATCACCGGGATCTTATTTACATGTG